>OZ018333.1:62335586-62585879 GCA_963969495.1 Ceratothoa steindachneri
TCTCACAGTTTCCTTTGTCTTGTATTTGACAGATGCCTCACCAGTGAGGCTCATATTCGCAGCCTTAGGATCTCTTTTGTAGTCATGGTATGGATATTTATTCATCATTCTGTGACATTCAGTGCCTGGGGCGCTGATAGGACTACTGCCTTACCTTTTTATCTATCCTTTGTTTGTTTGAAGCTCAACTACGGGTGAGAGTTTTATGCATCAGCAGCTGACTGTGTATTGCATAAAGTGGACTCAATCCACCACACCGGCCTTCACCTGGCAACCGGTGCCTTCCGCACTTCCCACAGAGAGCCTACTTGTCGATGATGGGGAGATGCCACTTACTCTGCGCCGTGCATTATTTGCCTGTACATGTGAGTCCAGTGCCTCCCTCAGTCACCAACAGCTCTCACTGCATCCGCAGCTGATCTTGACTGTGCCTATGCCGCTGAGAGATGCCAGTCATACACTAAACTCTTTAGGTTTAAAGCTAGGAAACTCTTTTGAAAGCTAGGTATATAGCTCAAAATCCTCAGCAAAAATCATTTCTCCATTAACACCTTTTAAATTTGAAAATAGAATTAAAAAAAAAGCCTCTTTTTATAAAATTGCATTATGACGCGACCACCTTGAAGTGTATCCCAAGAGACCAGCACTAATACATTCCTCTATTAGTTTATTCAACCTTATGTTTGAAGTTAATATATATAGGTAGGTAGCATATGCAGAATTTATACCACCTAGAACTTCATTATCAATATAGTGAGCTATTGCACACACATACACACACTAAATAAAAACAAAAACACATTCACAAGCAAAATGATGAGATATAGTAATACAAGCCTAAAACTATGAAATTCTACTTGAGAAAATATAAACCTTGCAATTCAGATTCAGCAAGTAGGCCAGCACAAAAAGCATTATCTGTCACCTAGAGGTTAAATTCATTTACTGGATGTCTTAGTTTCTTATTTGGCAAATTAGGTAAATCAGAAACTAATGTATGTAAACAATTCCCTCATTTACCCCAAAAGAAAACTTGGGATAACCTTTTCTTATTACCAAAACAAGTTCACTAATCTTTTAAAATTGCCTGCATATCTGAGTGTTATCCAAACATGCCCTCACAAAACATTTCATTAGTAATCTCTCATGGTCTATATTTATTTTTTGATAAGCCTCTTAACTTTTTTTTGTTAGGAAGAAACTCTAAACCAGTCACTCTAACCACTCAAAGAAAACCTGGACCAAAAAAGTTCTCTTGTAAGACAAATTGGGAAATACACTAGTTCAATATTTGTAGCCAAGTTCACTACAAGTATGAACTCCTTACAAGTAATGAGTGATTATATAAGAATAAACTATATTTGAAGTACTGAAAATATACAATTCAAAGAATGGCAAAAGAAATCCATACCTTTGTAGGCATAGAAATCCTTTATACTACGGATATATGTAGAATACAGCTGCTGTTGTTTAAGCATTTCAAAAAATCTGGCTTGCATCTCCAGCTGTTCTTGTTCGAACATTCCAAATAATCCAGCTTGCATGTTTAGCATAGTGTTCTCAAAGTTTTCATGCTGCTGGGCTAACAGCGATGCCAAATTTAGTTGATACGAGGTATTCTGCTGGTGTACAGGTGCCTCAGACAACTCTGTCGGGCAAGCTGTGAAGATAAAAAAAATAAGAGTACATGTCTAAGGATAAAATTTAGCAGCAAATGAAAGAATGGGTGATTCTAGCAACAATTTACATTATTGAATACCAAAATGAGGTAAACGCAGTGTGGCCCTATTGTCTGGTTGAGTTTTGTTCTTGGCATTCCGAGAAATGTAACATTAGACTATACCAGCCAGTCAAGCTAATGCTATTTTCTGATGGATGATGTAGCCCTTGTCCAACATGCTGTCAACCAGTGAAGCCAATGGATGTGACAATGTAAGATAACTTTAAATGAGGGTGACAAGTCATAGAATCTCCACTCACCACAAGTGGTTTGTTTGTCTTACTATATACTATATGTTAAGCAGTCTTTGTGTGATTTGGGGTAGGACAGACTCATCATGGCCTTGTCTCTCTCTCTCTCTCAAAACAGTATTATACACTTCCGTACCTGGATCCCATGTGGAAAGTGAGGACCACCTAGTCCTCTTGTTTATCTTTAAAGCTTTTGAATAGAGTAAGGGAGAAGTGAATCTGCTTAATTTTGCCAATGAATGTAGACAATCCTTCACATTAGAAGCACCTTGCACATCTTATCTAGTTTGGTGCTAAGTTCCTCAAAATCTGGAGCAGGGACACTTCTGGGATAATCACCTTGAAAGGGGACTCTGACAAGCCATATCCACACCAAGGTATCGGGTATCCTAAGCTAAGAAACAAAGAGCATGTAGCTAATTGACATTATTGGGCAGATAAGGGTTGACTATTGGGAAGGGCAGAACACCCAAACCCATTGTCATTGGAGAAACGCTTTCACTACTTGAGAATTTTGTGCAAACCACTAAGATAAGAGGTACTTGTCACAAGGCTATAGTACAACTCTACACTAGATAAGGGAGTAGAGGAGAAACACTTGAGGTAGTATCGAGAACTAATCTATTTCAGCAATTGGTTGAGACTTTTGATGCTTGATTTTTGGATTCTGGAAATGTTATAATAGTACAAATTAAAGTTTATTTAGGATAAGAATAATATTGCATATATATGATTTTAAAAATAAATATTACTTGATATTTTTTTATCCCCGCCTATTAATTAGCTTTCAAAAGCTGAATGGTTTGGGGAGGAGAGCATATTTGAGTTTAGCACTAGAGAAGAAGTAAGGAATGTTTAGTGAAGGAGAGGTGCAAGTTTGGTGGGGAAGATGTGATAAGGGTGCCGGGTGTATGAGAGTTTGTACAAACAGACAATATGGATTAGATACGGGAGGAAAGAATTCATCCAAGGTCCCATTGCCACTGCACAGGTTTCACTTATGGGTAGAGGTATGAGGTTGGGGATGGGGCTAGGGAAAGAAGGAAATATAGTTGATCAGGTGGCAGAGGGCAGCGCAATAGCAAAGGCTACGGTAGATTGGAGGGTAGTAGGGCCTGCTATGGAAGGGTGGAACTGGTCAGTTGAGCCATCTTCTGGTACTCTAACTAGGGAGTTGTTAGGTGTATTTGTCAAAGTGCCTGACCAAACAGCCCTTAGCTCCAGAGAAATGCCAGGTCCTGGACCAGTCTTTCCCAAAAGTCACGTATATATTGTGTGTCCTTGAGGGGCATGATTATGAGTAAGCCAGTCTTACATAATGTTGAATGATGTGGGGGTTTTGACATCCTAAACAGACATTCACTATGGAATCATCCAGCATATTCTGATAGATCCAAAGGTTGGGTGGTGTTGACAGATCAGCTGGCCCGCTCAGCACATTCTGTGTCCTCGGAGAACACAGCTCTGCCTTTTAGGGACTACTTTCCTTCAATAAGAAAGTATATTTTTCAACTGTGGCAGAATGAATGAGATGACTGTTCATCATCCAAACTGTACAAAATTAAAAATTCTGTTCACTCTTGGGCCTCGAGCTGTCATAGATTGCGGTCATTGGAGGTGGCCTTTTGCTGAGTTCCCATTGGCTACACAAGACTTACTCATGGCCATCTTGTTTCGGGTGATGTTTAAATCAGCCCTTGCTCTGGTTTTTGTGGTGGGAACGAATTGGTTGCCCACCTTTTATGAGATTACACCCATTCTGCCACTCTCCCGTTGTCCTGTTTCTCGACCCTTTTAACTATCCCTCAACATACCTGTGTTCAATTCATATTGGCAGCGGAAACCTTTCATCCTTCATTTTAAAAAATTTTATCAAAGAGTGGTCTCCTCCACCTTTTATAGTTAATTTGCCTCATTTTATCCTAGCTGCCATATAGAATCCCCTTGGATTGGGCAGCGTCCCACTAGTTCTTTACCTTAAACTTTAAAATTATCAAAATAAAAGAAAGCCCACCAGGACCCACCCCATACTGACCTGGTACAAAAGAAATGTCCTAATAATATATAAGTAATAAGGAAATATGAAAACCAAATTCAATTTTTTAGCAATAACAAATTCTATGAAGGTACCAGGTTCATGCTCTGCTTTCTTTCTTTTGTTTTATATTTAATAAATAATATATATATATATACATTGTTATATACAGAAAATCCTAATTCCTAAAAAATATTTTTTTTACAGCTTAGAATTTGGTCCTCTAACACTGCAGATGTACCACATTAGCATTCATACCCTTCAACTTCTCATCTTTGTACACAATCGGCCTCTCACCACCAAAGTGCACATAAACAATCATTCCATACAAACAACTCACTACAATCAAAACTTCCTGAAACGGCGGGACCGCTTGCATACACATCGCTCTCAATTCTTTCATAAAGTTCCACACCCTCACCATACCAATACTTTCAGGCTTCCTACATACTTCACTCATTACCTCCTTCCTCAAGTCATCCACACTATCTGGCACTCTCACATCTACTCCATCACTCTTCAAATCTTGCAAACCATTCCATACACTCTCAAACAAGGAATAACTACCACTCTTACTCTCCTTTCCATTCATAATCCCTTTCGACAAATACTCAGGATAACTCACTCCACACACATCTTTATCATTCATACCAGGATACCTTGACATCAAATCAGCTATTCCATTCCGTTCACCAGGCACGTATTCAATCACATAGTCAAAATCACTCAAATCTTCTAAAGTACTCACAATCCCACTATCAACCCACTTGATACGTTGTAAATACACAAGAGATTGGTGATCTGTTTTGATCACAAACCTCACACCATACAAAAATGGACATAACACTTTCAAACAATATCTTATCACAGCCAACTCTCATTCCACAGTTGAATACTTTCATTCTGTCACATTCATAGCCTTGGATACACACCCAATTATTCGCCTGACATTCTCTCCATTCAAATGCTGCTCTTGCATTAGAAAACCTGATCAGCAACTGATCCAGGGGTCCTGTGAGAAGGATGTCGTCCAGATACGTAAAGGCTTGGCAGTTGTTTTGTCGGGCAAAGTTGTTAGCGATGGCTTCCATCACAGATTGCATAAGGAAAGGGATGCCCGAAAAACCCATGGGCAATCTGCAAAACCTCCAAGAGTGGCCGGCTATTTTGATGCCGAATTGATGGTGAGCCTTGGGATGTAAGGGAAGATGGTAGAAGCCACTGGAGAGGTCTAGTATGATGGCATAGTCATCGGAGGAGGTTTTGTTCAAAACCTTATTGATATTTGGAAGTTTAAAGGCAGGGGCTTTGAAGATAGGAGTTAGTTCGGCCATGTCATAGATCAGTCTCATGGAACCGTCGGGTTTGATAACTCCTAAAACCCGGTGGGCCTTAGAGATATCCAAGCTTCTCTCTAGGATTCCAGCTTTTTCCAAGGTAAGTACCGCCTGTGTCATTTCTAGGGGACTTGTAGTGAAGTGTTTGTAACCTTTTGGGAGAAAAACCTTGAGGCCTTTGTTTTAGGCTGCTCTAATGAGGTTGTTAGTCGGGGGAACCCTGGAGAGGTCTCTGGGTAAACCCTAAAGGAGTCTGACCGGGGAAATTTGTTCCTCCTGGCCATCATCTCCTTGTTGCCTTTTTGATTATTGTTATTGTTGTTGTTGTTTTGTTGATCCCTGATGTCCGGAGGTCCACTAGCCGCGAAGTTACGCTCATCATACTCTGAATGTAGGGAATCCGAATATTCACTTATTGTTGTGACCAAATCTTCCGTGTCACAGGGAACACTATGAAGCACTACACTGTTCACTGGGAAAAGGCAGAGGCCTCCTAATTCACTTACCATAGATTCAAAATAATTTCTAATCTGATGGCCGGGGGAGGAAACCTCCAGGTGGATGATATCCGCCAGGTTAACGTCTATCACCTCACTTATCCTAACCACTGGGGGTAATACACAAGCACGGGGAGTCACGAGTTCACTATTCACAATTTCTTCCGGTAATTCCAAAACGGGAGGATCTTGGTAATCGTCCTGAGGATCTAGCCGTTCCGTTGACTGCTGAGGAAATCCGTGTCGGAAGGCGGCTGTGGCCTGGAATGACTTCTACTTGCGGGTTCCTCGAGAACCCTTGCTGCAAGGTGGAGGTCAGCGTGCCTGACCAATCGGGGCCTGCCAGGGGAAGTCATCTGTGCATGTAGGGCGAGTCCCCCATCCAGTCCTTGTTGCAAGCGTGCTCTCAGAGATGGTGATGCTGGAGCGGAGTGTGGCGCGCTCTTGGGCATCTCAGAGAGCCGGTCCCCATCCGTAGGATTGGACCAGATAATAAAGTCGTAAGCATTGATGCATCGACTGGCGCTCCAAGGAGGTAAGTACCGAACGCACTCGGTATAGGGTGAGGAGCTGCGCTATCTCCTCACGGTCAAGGCGTTTGAAGGCTGAACGATTTCACTGTAGGTGAATTTTGTCGGGCTAGGGCTAGGTTCCGGTATATTTTGAAGCATGCCCACCGCTCTTCTTGGAGGGCATACGTCTTCACTTAATGGGAAGAACCCTCTAGCAGAGGTGTGGAAGCAAGTCAAAAGGATTTGGGGCAAGTTCTCACAGGACCCCATTCTCCAGGAGAATGGGACCGCAATCTCGGACCCGGCATCCATGGTGGAATCCTTTGCAACTGCTTTCTCTGCATTCTCTAGCTGGGATCCTGCCCACCAGCATTCAATGCACGTTGTGATGTCGTGGAAGGCCGCCGACTGGAATTTACATCGAGAGGCGGACACCCCTTCAATGATAGGTTTACTGTGAGTGAGTTGCGTTCCGCTCTTGCTTCGTGCACAGACACCGCCCATGGTCTGGACGATGTCCCATACGCCATACTTTGACTCCTGGCTGAGCAAGGCATGGCCTTTCTGTCAGATTTGTTCAACAGGATCTGGGTGGAGGGTCTCCTCCCAGATTCCTGGCGAATCACTACTGTGCTTGCCTTTCGCAAACCAGGGAGAGATCACTCTACTCCGGCCGGTTTGCGCTGAATCTCTCTAACCTCTTGCAGCCTTTTTCCTGGACAGCGGAGGCCATCTGTGCAGCTTCCGCAAGTTCCACTCCACATCGGATGCTCTGCTCCGATTAGAAAATGCCGTCTGCGAGGCCTTCCTTTGTAGACAGCACTACGCCACGGTGTTTTTCAATCTGGAGAAGGCCTATGATACCGCATGGCGATACGGTATCATGGAGACTCTCCACACGATGGGGGCGAGGGAAAGCCACCCAATGTTTATATCTGAATTTTTGCGAGATCGTCGATTCTAGGTACGGGTGGGGAGGAGCCCTCCCCGGCCCAATGGAGCCGGAAGAGGGTGTCCCACAGGGAAGTGTTCTCAGTGTTACACTCTTTGCCCTGAGCATCAACGGCATCACCTCAGTGCTGCCTGAAGATTTTCTCGCTACGCTCTACATGGATGACCTATTTCTCTCTTTTGGCACTGCCCAGATGCCAACTCTTGAGCATCAACTCCAACCGGCATTGAACCGCGTCTCTCACTATGCCGAAGCGCACAGGTTTCGGTTTTCCTTAGCCAAGACTAAGTTGGTGCACTTCTGCTGCCTTCCATTGCTCCACCCCGATCCAGATTTTTTAGCGATCCTTTGTTAGTTCAAAGCTGAACTACGGATACAAGTTTTATGCATCCGCAGCTGAGCGTTTATTGGTCAAGGTCCACCACACCGACCTTCGTCTTGCGACCGGTGTCTTCCGCACTTCCCCATTGAGAGCCTACTAGTCGATGTGGGGAGATGCCACTTGCTCTACGCTGTGTACAGTGCATCATTCGCCTGTACGCACGAGCCTGGCACCTCCCTCAGTGCCAACAGTTCTCACTGCATTCACAGCTGATTTCGACGGTGCCTATGCTGCCGAAGGACGCATAGTCATACCCTAAGCCATTTGGGTTTATGGCCAGGAAACTCCTTTGAGAGCTAGGTATAGCTTTCGGGCCGGTGGTGCCCCTGGTTCTGCCCAGAACACACCCTGGAGGGTACTACATTTGGCTATTTGTTGCCCCACCTCTGCTCCCAAAGCTTGTACAGCACCGGGAGTATTGCATTTGACCTTTTTGGAGCACATCTCATGTCACGCTGGAACCGTGCCAGTGTATACGGATGGCTCCAAGTTTAAAGAAGGGGTCGGCTTCCACACTGTATCCCCTCTATTTTAAGTCAGCGGGGCTCTGCCAGGCGCTGCTTCTGTCTTCACGGTTGAGCTGGTGGCAATACACCACTCAGTACGGGAGATTATGCGACGTGCCTGGTTCGGAGACCAGATTGTGATCTATAGCAACTAACAAAGCACCCTGAGTGCTCTCGGGGCACTGGAGTCTCTGCATCCCCTGGTTCGCGATATCTGTGATGCCACAGTTTTGGCGAGCCGGGCCGATGTCAAGATCATCTTCTGTTAGGTTCTTGGACATGTAGGAATTGCAGGGAATGAGCGCGCCGATGAGGGTGCCAAAGAGTCTGCGAGGACTTTGCGACCGGACCAGTGTTTCGCTCTTCCTCACACTGACTACATGGCAGGAATATGAGCAGCTCTTCAGGCTGCTTGGCAAAGAAGATGGGAGACGGTCGAAGGGAACTTAAAGTTGTGTGCCATTGCGCCGTGATTGTTCCCATGTACCTATCCCCCAATGCTGCGACGGCTTCAGATCGCTTTCTGTTGTCTCCGAATCAGGCACACTTGTGTGACGCATCGCCATTTGAAGGAGCGCTCGCCAGCACCCTATTGTGATGACTGCGTCATCCCCCAGACTATTCGGCACATTCTTGTCAAATGTCCCAGTCTGGGTGATCTTCGTGCACGATACCTGTCCTGGTGCCGAGATGGACAGGGTCGCTACTGCCTGTCCCTTGTACTCGGGACGAGTTTGTACACATTGACTGGTGGACTTATAGACTTTTGGGGGAAGGCCAGCCTTCTCTCCTTTATTTAACTATTTTTTTTTTAATTTGTTGTTTTCTTTGTAGGTCTTCCCTTTTTATTATTGTTGTACTTTCATATTCTTCTTTTAAAGTAGCCTAGTGCTAAGCTGTAGTGATTCCGGCAACTTATGCCCAAGTGGGCAGTCGCAAGATAGGCACCTATTTATTTATTTTTTTTAAATCCATCTCTTTGAAGAGGCCAATTATATTACCGAATTGGACCCATAGGCTTTTTATCAAATTCCCCTTAAAGAAGGCGTAAAGAGATACATGGCTTTCTCCACAGACAAAGGATACTATACTTGGGAGTCTTTTACAGACCACCCGGACAGACTGACTATATTGATGAATTAATGATCAGGGAAATAAGGAAAGGATGTGAAGTAGATAGTTATTTTTGGTGACTTTAATTTAAATTCTGTGGACTGAAAAATATGATAGGAAGAGATAGAGCAAGTTGTAAGTTTATAGAATGCATTGAGGATAATTTTTTACTCAATTTATTAATAAACCAACAAGAGGTACCCATAACTTAGATCTGGTTCTTTCAAATGATGATCACTTGCTTCAGGAAATGACTGTCGTGGAAGCATTGGGAAATAGTGATCATCAGATGGTTCATATTAACTTGGGAATAGTGAAAGGTAGAACATCAACAAACTCCACAAAAACTCCAAATTTTTATAGGGAAGATTACGATAAATTACGAAACTTGCTCAATGGGATTAGTTGGGATATAGAATTCAGGGGGAAGGATACTTATGAGATGTGGGACATTTTTAAGACTATACTAAAGATAGTCCAGGAGCAGTGTATTCCAATGAAGGCTATTAGGAAGAAATGTAGGAAATCATTGTGGTGAAATCAGGAGATAGCTAGGAAAATTTCTGACAAGAAAAGGGCATACCATAGATTACAGAGAGAAAGTGCTTTTGACAATTTAAATCATTATAGGTCGACCAGAAATGAGCTAAATATGATTATTAAGAAGAGCAAAAGGGTGGAAGAAATTAATTTAGCTCAAAATAATAAAGATCCAAGAAAATTCTTTCGCTATTATAGAATTAACAACAAATCTAAAAGTGATAAAATAGGGCCTATTAGATATGAAGGGGTTTTAAAAGAATCTGATTTGGAAATAGTAAAGGTTCTTAATGATCATTTTTCTTCATTATTTACACAAGATAATCAAGATAGATTAATTGATGACAATTCTAGGTCAAGGGAAGTAGTGCTGAATACCGTTAATGGGACATTCTACGTGAAATGTACACGCCCTCCTGACACCTTGGTCACAGAATCACATGAAATTTACATCATTTATTGGTTATAATGAATAAAGTTCACATACTAAGTATGAGGCCTATCTGCTCATTGTGGTCATATTTATGGCCAGATCAATTTTTGGTAAAACTGATTGACCCAAAACCTTTGAGAGGTCATAGCTTTGGCCAGAATAAACCAATCTGAATGATTTCAGTACAAAAATGTTCAGGAGAAAGATCTTCCAAATGAGTGGAAGAATGATGTTTCTATGACAGTTTTTGACATGACCTATTTGTGAACTCTTTGACCCCGGCCAAAGTGCAACTTAGATCATTCCAAATATTTTTTTAAAGTTACCTCTTTCTATCCTCCATAGCTACAGAAAAAAATATAAATGGGATCTACATGGGTTTAGAATCTATGGGCAATTATGTGACACTGGGTATACCTACTAAAAGTATTATTGACCCAGAAATTATGGTGATATCACATACCTACATAAGTCCTAACTATGGCATGGCCTATATACCTCTTATATAATCTTTTTGAATCAATAAATAATACATCACTGCCTGTATACACCTTATATACCTAGGTACCTACCTTATATGGGTAATCTTGCCAAATCAATGTAACATGAAAAGCAGTACATAAGAACATAAGAAAAGAAGGAGACTGCAAAAGACCATTCATGGCCTACACTTGGCAGCTCCTGTTCCAGTCAACACACAAAAGATTTCTTACCAGAGAAAAGTCATCAACATTGTCACCCTTTACAGGAGTTCGTCAGATCTAATCTACAATATACATAAAATGCATCCAGAGGATTATGTCCATTCATGCAACCGCAAAATATAATCTCCCCACTCCTTAGAAAAATATATACATATGTACATAAAAAAAAGTCAGTCCCATCTAGCAGCTTCATCCATATATTTATCTAATCTATTCTTAAAACTACCCAGAGAAGAGGCTTCTATCACATGTCTAGTGAGCCTATTCCATTCATCTACCACACGATTTGTAAACCAATTCCTCCCAATCTCCTTCCTAAACCTATACTTATCAAGCTTAAACCCATTGCTACGTGTCCTGTCATGTTCACTAAGTATAAGAACCTTACCCAGATCCCCTTTATTATATCCTTTTACCCATTTGAAGACTTCAATCAATTCCCCTCTGACTCTTCTCCTTTCCAATGTATGTAGATTTAGTTTTCTGAGCCTTTCACCATAAGGTAAGTTCCTTAGCCCACCAATCATCTTTGTCATCCTTCTCTGCACAGACTCAAGCAAATCAATATCCTTCCTATAATATGGTGGCCAAAATTGTACTGCATAGTCTAGATGAGGCCTAACTAGCGCCAGATACAGTTTTAGAATGACTTCAGCACTCTTATTGCTTACACTCCTCCTAATGAATCCCAATATCCTATTAGCTTTATTCTTAGCATTTAGGCATTGCTTTCTAGGACGAAGGTCTTAACTTACCAAAATACCCAAGTCCCTCTCACAATCGGTCCTCCCTAAAATTCTCCCATTTAATTTATAACTATTCAATGGATTATTTCTACCTATACTAAGTACACTACATTTGTCTATGTTAAACTTCATTTGCCATCTCTCGGCCCAATTGGACAGAATGGTCAATTCCTCCTGCATTACAACAGCATCAGAATCAGCCCTAATGGCCCTACCTAGCTTAGTATCATCAGCAAATTTACTCAGGTCACTACTTATACCTATGTCAAGATCATTAATATAAATTAAGAATAGCAAGGGACCCAAAACAGATCCTTGCGGAACTCCACTGCTAACACACCCCCACTCAGATTTAACTCCATCTATACTAACTCTTTGCTGTCTGTCACCAAGCCATGACTGAATCCACCTAAATATACTGCCATCGATCCCGTGTGCTTTAACTTTGCTCAGAAGTCTTAAGTGTGGCACTCGATCAAAAGCCTTACTGAAGTCCAAGTATAAAATATCATAGTTTTCATCATTATCTGCTGCTTCATACACCTTACTATAAAAGACAGCAAATTAGTCAGACAGGATTTACCCTTACTAAAGCCATGCTGTGATTCTTTTATCAACTTATGCTTATCCAAGTGATCTCTAATATTCCTTGCTATAATAGATTCCATCATTTTCCCTACCACTGATGTCAAAATTACTGGTCTGTAATTAGACATATTTGTTTTATCCCCTTTCTTAAATATTAGTATCACATTGGCTTTCTTCCATGCCACTGGCACAATGCCACTCTCCAATGATTTTCTAAAGATGCATGCTAGGGGCTCACTTAACACATCCTTACATTCTTTCAAAATTCTAGGAAAGACCTCATCAGGACTGGGTGCTTTACTACTTTTGATTTTATCAATTTCCTTTGTCACTATCTCCTTTGTGATCAAGATATCCTTTAATTTCTCTTCATCATTACCCCGAAAGATCATTGACACCTCAGGTATATTTAGAGTATCCTCCTGTGTAAATACTGAGAGAAAAAAGTCATTTAGCATTCCAGCCATTGAGTCCCTATCACTCACTAATTCTCCATTGGAATCTATAAGTGGGCCTATTTTATCTCTAACCTTATTAGTTTTGTATAATTGATAAAAACTTTTAGGATCTTCCTTTGCCCTATTTTCCACTTTAATTTCATAATTTCTCCTTGCTACTCTAATTAACTTTTTAACATCTCTTGCTAGTTCATTATATCTCTGCCTTAAGTGATCCTCTCCATTTTTTATTTTTGTATAAATGCCCTTTTTAATGCCAATATAATGCTTAATTTTATCTGTCATCCATTTTGGGTCATTATTTTTAGTCCTAATCTCCTTATATGGAATGTTAATGATCTGACATGTAATTAATTGCTCAATTATTCTTTCATACTCCTCTTCAATTGTAATCTCTTCCTCCTGGTGATTATTGTCTCCACTAACTGATATCATTGAATCTATTCCTGATTTGATTTCATTGCCTGGTTTCTGTACAACTGCCTCCATTATAATTTGCTCTTCTAAAGTCAGGAATTTTAACATTGTTCATGCTACTATCAATACCATTCCATTTCATCTTGAATCTAATTTCACAATGGTCACTATTACCCAAATTTCCTCCAATCTCAGTATCCTTAATAACTTCTTCCCTATTTGTCAGAACTAAATCCAGTACATTATTACCTCTAGTGGGTTCTTTAATAATCTGCCTCAGAAAATTATCTTGGACAACATTCAAAAATTCCTCAGCCTCCTGATCACCCACAAGAGCTTCCCAGTCTATATTTCTGTAATTAAAATCACCCATTATACACACATGCTTACTTCTACATGCCTGTTCTATCTCCTGCCACAGAAGATTTGAAGCTTCCTTACTAAGATTTGGTGGTCTGTATAATAACCCTATGACAAGCTTGTTTTTACCTTCCTTTACATTTAGCCATAATGTTATCATCTAATTTAATTGTACTCTTTACACAACACTGGAGATTATCTTTAATATAAATAATAACCCCTCCTCTTCTCTTCCTATTCCTATCTGTATGGAACATGTTAAAGCCCTCAATCTCAACCTCAGGTTTAAAGTGATTACCTGCCAAATCAAGCCATGACTCTGTTATCGCAATTATATCAAAATTCTCTTCACTCGCTAACGCTCTTAAGAGATCTATCTTATTCCTTATACTCCGACCATTTGTGTAGTATATTTTTAAGTTTTTTTTATTATTCCCATCTTCATTGCATCGTGCTTTTTTATTCCTAGTTATCTGCTCATTCACTTGTGCATTAGTCCCCCTATAACGCATCAGTATGCCTTCCCCCCTAGCTATTCCTCTATCTCTGCATCCCTTCCATTTCCTACACCTGCCCTCTATTCCTGTTATTCCCTTACCTCTAACAGCTTCTAGTTTCCCACCCGTAAGGACCTAATCACACTATCCAGCTCCACCCATAGAACCTCAACACCTGCCCGACTAAGATGGAGCCCATCCATCGCATACAACCTCCTATTCCCGTAAAACCCACCCCAGACATCTACAAACACCAATCGTAACTCCTCACACAGTCCTTTCACAAATTCATTCAAACCAATTGCACGCGACAACCATTCTACCCCCACATCCAATCTAGGAAGCACACCAGAAACAACACCTTTTACCCTGCTTTTACTCATCCTTTCAACTAACCTTTTATACTGCTCACGTAACTCACATGTACCCACCTTCTTTACATCATTCACTCCCACATGCATAATCACAACTGCATCCCTATCACACCCAGAAACCAGCCTGTCATACCTCTCATAAACATCACTTACACCAGCACCGGGCAGACAAACTCTCATTCCCTTCCACTTGCTATCACTCAACTTCCTATCTAAATACCTAATCTGAGAGTCACCCATCACTAGCACCTCGGTCATTCTCCTATTCTGTATTGGCCTAACATTACCCTCGATCCTGCTCTCAGTCACACTACCACCCATCCTGCTTTCATCCACAATCACACCAGGCAAATCACTTTCACACTCTTCCTCTCTCAGGACATTGAATCTGTTAGTCAACCTAACAGGTTCTATGTCCTTCCTTTTCAAACACCTAATCTATCCTAACTTATCTATCCTATCCATTTTCACCCACCATTCATCATCACTCACAACTTCCACACTGTTCCCAGTCCTAGCCCTATCTTCCACCCTCTTAGCACTAATCTCACCCTTCAATCGCACACTTGCATCTCTTCTCACCTCAAACACCAAATCATTCAACCTCTTACATTCCCCACTCAACCTCCTACCTCCCCTTCCAGAAAACACACATGGCATTCAGTTACATTCACTCTCCTTTCAACTCCACATGTATCACACACCACATACACACTACTTTCAAATGGCATGCTCTCACCATCTATACAAACAGCCATACTCTCAGAAATTTACTAAGGAAAAAGTTAACACTCAGCAAAAAAATTCTTGCTCAGGATTGCTGCCAGTTATCTTCCCCAAAAGTATTAATCACTAATGTATTTATTACACAGTGATTGATGTATTAAATAAATACAAGAAAAACTACACACCCAAATCAGTATTATATCCCAATCTTACAATGAGAATCAGGAGCTTCCTGTTTACAGGAAGCTCCTGATTCTCAAAATAATTTCAAGATATCTTCTAAACTACCTACTTAATATTAATTGAGATTATCTGCAGATCCTAAGATAATTTACAGGTGTGTAATTTTGTTATTTATTTTTTATAATTTTGAAATACCTAATGATTTTTATGCAGCTACCTACCTACCAAATTATTATTATATGAAAAAGAGGAGAATGATTTACTACTTATTAGGCAACTAAAATGATCACCCATTAATTAAAAGTGACTTTTGATTGACTACATATTTTTACTACGCCAAGCTATTTCAAATGAGAGAAGGCAATTTTCGCCAAATCCTTTAATTTTATCAAAACCTACAGAATATAGGTAGTTATACCCTCCAAAAATAGGTATGGAAGAAAGATTAAACCTATTCTCAGCAATACTTTATGATGTAGCCATTAGCTAACTCAATAGCTATTAGGGTTGAAGCGCTGGACTGAGAAAACATGAAAATAATTAAAAATAATGTTGATCATTGAATAGGTACCTACTCTTTTCTTGTGTTTTGTCCACTTCTCTGCAAATTTATGAAGAATTAAATCTTAAAAAGCGCTAATGGCAATGTTTGTTAGTTATAAACCAGTCTACCAACCTACAGCCCTTTGCACTTAAACTTTGACCTATTTCTACTAAGATATAATACTTGATGATTATTATGCACTTCTTTCTTTGCTTACTAATTTTCTAGGACAATGCAATGATTGATTCAGCTATATTAATATTGTATATTGGCAATTTTAAATATAATTGCTTCAATCATTTATATAGTTGTTTATTTTAATTAATTTATTGTATATTGTTTATAAACAGTAATTTACTATTGGGATCTTTTTCAGGCTTTGTTTCATTAAGATGGCGAATTGAAAGTAATGCAGCGATCCGCTAAAGATCCATAAATCCCTGCAAAAGAAAGACCTAAGAAATGTTTCTGCTCAGCTTTTGCAGAAGTTCTCATCTCTTCTTAGCAAAGATGATAAGCTTTGTTCTGTTTGTAGGAAGAAGCTTTCAGAGTTACCAATGGAGCAAAATACTCCAGAGGAGTCTGGAACTTCAGCATCTGAACAGGAGTTCAATGAGATGCCTAGTCAAAAAGAGCATTCAGATGTTGTGGAAGTTGAAGTTGACTTACTAAACCAATCATGGTCTTTCATCGGTGAGAGCCCCTTTGATAAAAGGAAAGCCAAAAGGCATCCAACTTATGTACCTGAGAGAAGGTTAAAAGTTAAAAAATCTGTTAGGAGAAAGTTAGATTTTGTCGTGGGTAGTAAGTAGTTCAAGAAAACAAGGAGATGTGTCGCAAAGATGTAACATGAACTGTATGCCAGAAGTCATCCAGTCTCTAAAGGAAAAATATTGGCAATCAAGCTGTACAGATCAAATCAGAATTCTAACCATATTTTCAACCAGTATGAGTGTTAGAAAACTCAGGAATGAGTATGATTGCTCTCAGAGAATGGCCGTACCTTATGTACTAAAGGAGAAAGGAATGTTAGCTTCACCTAACCCTAAGCTCGGCAGAGTGATTCCTGAGAAACTAAAATCTTTAGTCCTTGAATATTATCATAGTGATGACATGAGTCGGATTTTACCAAGAAAGAAGGATTGTCTAGTAGTGTGAATTGAAGGGGAGAAGCAGAGGTTACAGAAACAACTCATTGTCAACAATTTGAAGGAACTTCATAGCAGTTTCAAAGTGAAGTACCCTGAGGTAAAAGTATCATTCTCAAAGTTTGCTATGCTATGGCCACGTGAGTGTTCTTGTGGGAGGCAGTGGAACTCACTCAGTATGTGTATGTACAATACATCAAAATGTAAAACTGATGATGGTTGGATCCAAGATGTCTGATATCACTGATCTATCCTCTTACCCTCTGTCGTATGTAATCCAGCCCATCCAGCATGCTACATGAGGTCGTGTGAGTACTGTCCACCTGTGGATCAACTAAAAGCAAAACTATTTGGATTTTATGAACAGGAGAATGTGTAATTTTGAATTCAAACAGTGGACATCAACTGATAGATCTGAGCTGGTAACCATGGTATTATCGCTTGATGATTTCATGGATAGTTTTTTGTGATTGTGTTGAAACTTTGGTACCACATGATTTTGTTGCAAAATCGCAAGCACAGTACTTGGAAACTGTGAAAAACAATATTGCACATGGTGAATTTGTAGTAATTGGTGATTTTTCAGAAAACTATTCATTTGTAATACAAGATGCAGCACAGGGATATTTACCTTGAATTTCGGTCGATAGGTACCCTCTTGGGTAATGAGACTGTACTGTTGTTTTTAGTTGATGTATGCAGAACGGATTTTTCAATATGTGAATATATAACTGTGTAGGTCTTTGTGATTTTTCCATTCTTTTTCTAATCTTGACTTAAAGATATTTACAGTTTTGCTGGTTACAGTTTCTGGTGAGAGTTTGTTCCACATTGAAGTGACTCTTGTCGGGAAGAAATTGGCTCTTGGACCGGACGAGCTCTGCACTTGGTACTTAAAGCAGTGTCCTCTTGTGTTAGTCGAGAGACCCGGAGCAAACATTGACCTGTCGCACAGCTTACAGTGGTTTCCTATTTGCAGTTCGTCATGTCCATGTGAAATCTTATATAGTTGCATAACATCTGACCTCTGTCTTCTAAAGTATAGGGTAGGTAGATTAAGGGCTTTTAGTCTCTCCGAATAGGAGAGATGAGAGATACTGTGAACCATGTGTGTTGCTCTACACTGTACCCTCTCTACCATATCTCTGTCTCTTTTAGTTTTTGGAGACCAGATTACTGATGCATACTCCGATTTCTGGTCTTGAAATTACCTTCTTCATGGGTCTCCTCGCCATCAATTTTTTTTTTTTTTAATTAAGGGGCTATCTGGCGACTGCCGACTTAGGCATTAGTCGCCGTAAACAAACAGCCTAGTTCTAGGCTACTTTAAAAATTAAACAGGAAACAATAAAAAGAAATAACAATAAAGAAGCAATAACAAAAACAATAACAACAACAACAACAAACCGGGTTAAATGAAAGGGAGAAGGCCAGCCTCCCCCAAAAAGTCAATAAGTCCACTAGTCATGGTGCACGCACTCGTCCCGAGTACAAGGGACAGGCGGTAGCGACCCCGCCCATCCCGGTACCGGGACAGGTATCGTGCGCGAAGATCACCCAGACTGGGACATTCAACAAGAATGTGCCGAACAGTCTGGGGGACGACGCAGTCGTTGCAATAGGGCGCAGGCGAGCGCTCCATCAAGTAGCGATGCGTCACACGAGTGTGTCCGATTCGAAGACGACAGAAAGCAACCTGAAGCCACTGCAGCATTGGGGGATAGGTCCATGGGAACAGTCGCGGCACAATGGCCCGCAACTTTAAGTTCCCCTCGACCGTCTCCCATCTTCTTTGCCAAGCAGTCCGAAGAGCTGCCCGTATTCCTGCCATGTAGTCAGTGTGAGGAAGAGCGAAACGCTGGTCCGGTCGCAGAGTCCTCGAAGACTCTTTGGCGCCCTCATCGGCGCGCTCATTCCCCGCAATTCCTACATGTCCAGGAACCCAGCAGAAGATAATCTCGACATCTGCCCGGCTCGCCAAAACCGTGGCGTCAAGGATTTCGCGAACCAGGGGATGCGGAGATTCCAATGCCCCGAGAGCACTCAGGGCGCTTTGTGAGTCGCTATAGATCACAATCCGGTCTCCGAACCGGGCACGTCGCGTAATCTCCCGTACCGAGTGGTGAATTGCAACCAGCTCGGCCGTGAAGACAGACGCAGCGCCTGGTAGAGCCCCGCTGACTTCAAACAGAGGGGATACGGCGTGGAAGCCGACCCCCTCTTGGGACTTGGAGCCATCCGTATACACTGGCACGGTACCAGCGTGACACGATGTGTGCTCCAAAAAGGTCGAACGCAATACTCCCGGCGCAGTACAAGCTTTGGGAGCAGAGGCGTGGCGACAAATAGCCAAATGTGGTACCCTCCAGGGTGGCGTCCTGGGCAGAACCAGGGGCGCGACCGGCCCGAGAGCTATATCTACCTCTCGAAGGAGTTTCCTGGCCCTAAACCCAAAGGGCTTAGGGTATGACTGGCGTCTCTCGGCGGCATAGGCACCATCGAGATCAGCTGCGGATGCAGTGAGAGCTGTTGGCGACTGAGGGAGGCGCCGGGCTCGCGCGTACAGGCGAGTGATGCACTGCACGCGGCGCAGAGCGAGTGGCATCTCCCCAGCATCGACCAACAGGCTCTCAATGGAGGAAGTGCGGAAGGCACCGGTCGCAAGGCGAAGGCCGGTGTGGTGGATTGAATCCACCTTCCGCAATAAACGCTCGGCTGCGGATGCATAAAACTCGCATCCGTAGTCGAGCTTCGAGCGAACAAAGGATCGATAAAAAAGTAAGGCGGTAGCCCTATCAGCGCCTCAGGTGCTGAACGTCACGGAACGGAGAATGTCCATGGCGCGGGTACAAGAGACCCTAAGGCTGCGAATATGAGCCTCCCAGGTGAGGCGTCGGTCGAATACAAGACCAAGGAAACCATGCGATTCAACCACTTCCAGCCGCACCCCATTAAGAAACAAATCTGGGTCGGGGTGAAGCCGTGGATGGCGGCAGAAGTGCACCACCTTAGTCTTGGCCAAAGAAAAGCGAAACCTGTGCGCTTCGGCATAGCGAGAGACGCGGTTCAATGCCTGTTGGAGTCGACGCTCCAGAGTTGGCATCTCGGCCGCGCCAAAAGAGATCGAAAGGTCGTCCACGTAGAGCGTAGCGAGAACATCTTCCGGCAGCACCGAGGTGATGCCGTTGATGCTCAGGGCAAAGAGTGTGACACTGAGGACACTTCCCTGCGGGACACCCTCTTCCTGCTCCTTTGGGCCGGAGAGGGCTCCCCCCACCCGTATGCGGAATCGACGATCTCGCAAAAATTCATTTATAAACATTGGGAGGCGTCCCCTCGCCCCCATCGTGTGGAGAGTGTCCATGATACTGTATCGTTATGCGGTATCATAGGCCTTCTCCAGATCAAAAAACACCCTGGCGTAGTGCTGTCTACGAAGGAAAGCCTCGCAGACGGCATTTTCCAGTCGGAGCAGAGCATCCGACGTGGAGTGGAACTTACGGAAGCCGCACTGTGCAGAAGACAGATGGCCTCCGCTGTCCAGGAAATAGGCTAATCTAACATTTACCAATTTCTCCATCAACTTGCACACGCAAGAGGTTAGAGAGATTGGGCGGAAACCGGTCGGAGTAGAGTGATCTCTCCCCGGCTTGCGAAAGGCGAGCACAGTAGCGATTCGCCAGGAGTCTGGGAGAAGACCTACCACCCAGATCCTGTTGAACAAATCTAAAAGAAAGGCCATGCCTCACTCACTCAGGTGTCGAAGCATGGCGTACGGGACATCGTCCGGACCATGGGCCGTGTCCGCGAACGAAGCGAGAGCGGAACGAAGCGAGAGCGGAACGCAACTCACTCACGGTAAACTTGTCGTTGAAGGGTTCTCCGCCTCTGGAGGTAAAGTCCAGCCGGCGGCCTTCCGCGACATCACGACGTGCATTGAATGCTGGCGGAGCAGCATCACGGCTAGAGAATGCGGAAAAAGCGGTCGCTAAGGATTCCGCCACGGACGCGGGGTCCGAGATTGCGGTCCCATTCTCCTGGAGAACGGGAGGGGGGTCCTGCGAGAACTTGCCCCGAATCCTTTTGACTCGCTTCCACACCTCAGCTAAAGGGGTCTTCCCGTTAAGTGAAGACACATATGCCCGCCAAGAAGAGCGGCGGGCGTGCTTCGAAATATACCGGAACCTAGCCCTAGCCGGACGAAATTCAGCGACAGTGAAATCGTTCGGGCGGCGCTTATAGCGCATGTAGGCATAACGCTTCTGTTTGAGGGCCGTCTCACACTCGGCCGACCACCATGGGAGTGGTCGGCGTGCAAAACGGCCAGACGTCCTAGGAATAGTAGTCAGGCCCACGGCGATGAGGTTGCCGGAGAAGAACTCAACGGCCTCATCTACCGACCTAAACTCCTCGACTGAGATAGAGAATTCAGTCATTTCCTGAAATGAAGGCCACCGCGCTCGCGCAAAGCACCGCCGAGGTGGTCTCTCAGGCGGCAGTTGCCCTGAAAATGATATTTGAATGGGAAAGTGATCACTACCATGGAGGTCATCGACCACCCCCCAATCAAAATCAGGCTGTGCATCCGAAGAGCACAAAGACAGGTCAAGGCAAGAAAATGAAGCGGTTCTCGGATAGTGATGCGTAAACTTATCCACGTTTAGGACACCCATCTCAAGCTTTTCGATCAGATCGGCAAGGACTTGTCCCCTGGGATTTATGGAGTAATCTCCCCAGAGAGGATGCCTGCCGTTCAGATCTCCAAGCAAGAGATAGGGCCTCGGCAACCGTGCCACGACGCGGCGGAAGTCCCCCGCGTCGAAGTCAGCTGACGGTGGAATGTACGCAGAAATGATAGTATACCTCCTATCCAGGTGCAACTGCACAGCCACTGCCTGAAAGGAGGTATCTAAAGAGAAAGGAAGAACGGAGACATCATGCCGCAGCTCCTCCCAGTTGGCCCGGAGTCCACGGCAATTCCATTGAAGGAATATGCCCTCCAGGCCTAGCTCGGAGGAGACGCGGGGGCCCTCCTCGAATTGAAGACCCTCACGGGAATGGCCGTACGCTTCCCAGGGGCAGAACCCCGGGCGCTGTTGGCCGGACAAAGCGCTGGAGGCGCTGTCGCCTTCGAGGACTTATTGGGGGAGGTTGGGCTCGCCATGCGAGTCTTTTCCTCCCTCCGCCTCGAAACCTTAGGCGGGCGCTGCGGCTTCGGAGGCGGGGGGCCCTCTTTTCGAGGAACCACCGTCTCCGAGCCACTCGCTCCACCTCGGGGCGTGGGCGAAGGAGCCGAAGCTCCTTTGTTGCTGTCCTCCTTTCGGGGGACAGCTTTAGGAACCCCTGAAGATGGCCTAGCGACCATCTTCAGGGGTGTTGCCTCCTGTGAGTCTAACGACTCGGTGGAGGCGCGTAGCCGTTTCGCCTTGCGGGAAACGGTCACGCTGGGGGAAGAGGGGGAAGCCCTGGTTTTAGCCGGGGCTGGGTATGAACCCTTTTTGCCGCCAGCTTTACCAGGGGAGCGCCCGGGTTGGGTAGAGCCCGCAGAAGGACTCCGAATGGGCGCGGAAACAACCGTGCTCGTTGGCCTGGATGGGCCAGGAGCAGAGAGTGCCTTTCGAACTACTGAGGCATATGACGTCCCAGGCAGAGCTGGGCGCTCCAGGACCAAGTCCTTAGCCTCGCGGAATGAGAGTCTATCCTGGGCCTGAACGGCCAGGATTTCTTTCTCCAGGAGATATGCACCACATTGCTTCGAAGAAGCAGGGTGCGGCTCTCCGCAATTGACACACTTGGCCACACACGATTTGGACTTAGCGTGTGCGACCTTGGAGCAATTTACACAGACTTCGGGTGACCCCGATTTTGCACGTCTACATGAGCAATTCGTATGGCCGAAGCGGTGACAGTAATAGCACCGCCGCGGCAGTGGCACGAATGCCTTCACGCGGTAGCGGTACCAACCGGCACGCACCGACTCAGGAAGCTTGTCACTGTCGAACGTGACGAAGAGTGTAGGGGTGGGTCTCGAAGCCCCTCCCTGTTTTCTCATCACACGTTCGACCTTGACCGCCCCATGGTCGGCCAGCTCTAGGGTGATGTCCTCAATAGAGTAGTCAACGAGTTCCCTCGCATAAACTACTCCTTTTACAAAGTTCATGGTAGAGTGCGGCGTCACACTCACCGGGGTGCCATGAAGTGTCCGAAGAGCACTTATCTTGGCCACCTCGGCGGGATTCGCCAGAAGGCTGCCGTCCAAGAAACGGGTCACCTTCGGCTCTCTACCAATTGCACTAGCTAATCCTCTCCTCTGATGGATCATGTTGCCCTTGGACAACATGGTGCCATCAGTGGAGCGAATAACGAGGAAGCGTTTGAAGCCAGCGGGCTCGAAAACGCCAGGTAACCTCTGAATGAAGGGCCCCGATGTCATCGAGGCTCCGCCCTGTGCACTTTTGGTGTTAGTCTTGGTCAGGGGCTCCGCACACGAGGGGGTAGAGGGGCCGGATGTGCCGATCTTGGCTTGGTCGCCTACCAAAGTGGCAGCAGACCCATCCGTCCCCGCAGCCCCCGCGGATGGAGAGGAGCCCCGAGGCTTTTTCGTCTTTTTAGTCTTCTTTGTCTTTTTCTTTTTTGGAGAGGAGGGCGGGGAATGAACCCGCTTTTCACCTCCGCCGGCAGAAGCCCCCAGGCCAGATGGACCGGCCTCAGCCAGGTCCCTCTCCAAAATGGAGAAGGTCCTGGTTGTCGTAGGGGCACCTGTCGGAGGAGACCCTCCCCTCCTTTTACTGCCTCGGAGCCCTCAGCCATTTGAGGAGGACCTTGCATAGGGTCGGATTCGGGTTCGGTGATTGGCGCCGAGCCCGAATTCCCCCCCCATGGAAGGCCCTACCGTCTGAGGCTGGGTCTCCTCAAGGACCATGTTTATCACAGGAGGGGCCTCCAGTTGGCCATCCCCTCCCAGGACATCGCAGGTCCCCTTGGCAGTGTCGCCAGTCTTGTGTGGGGAGGCACAGGCCTTGACCCCAGCAAGGTTTAAAATTCTTGCCAGCAGGTCTTTTGAGGGAAGCGACCGAAGGGGCCTGGCTTCCCTCTCCCCCCTAAGGGGGTTTGCCCTACCGAGCCGCTTTGATGGGGAGCGGCTGGCTAAGGGCTGCCTGCTGGCTTTCTTGGCAGTCCCCTTGGAAAGAAAAGAGGGGACTGCCGCTGGGAAAAGGGAGGTGCCCGAAAGCCCTCCAGAGAAGGGGGTGAGGGGGAGTCCCCTGCACCCGTAGGCGAAGGAGAGGAGTAAGCCTCCTCTCCGGTTAGAGAAATATGGAGGGTCCCCTGTGCAAGCACAGGGGGGAGGACATCCATTTTTTTGCCTGGAGCTGCCCGAGGGCGGCTCCGTCGATGGAACAGGGGAAGTTGAGGGTTGGGTTTGTTTTGTTTTTTTATCATCATTGGGCATGGTGACCCTTTTTTAAACACGGGATGCAATCGCGCACACCTCTCGCAGTAGCCCAGCAGAGCCAGGCGCCGCCATTTAAGACCACCCCTCCCGCCTGGTGGCCTGGCAGTCCATCGGCATGGCGGCTCCACCTTAGACACGGCGTAAAAATTAATAGATTGTGAAGAGGAGAGGAAAAGGGATGTGAGGAAGGTATGGGTGAGGATGAAGCAGGTAGTTAAAAACCAGCCACCCCAGACCGGAGCTCAGGGGTTAGGGAACATTGTCCCCCACCCCCTCAGCCCCGATGCGGGACGGTTGGCTGAAAGGAAGGTCAGCATCTACCCTGTGAAATTAGAGGCTGACCAGAGAAAGTTGTGGGAGAGGTTGTGTGAAAAGAGAGGAAACAAGTGTTTTGAAGGAAGGAAGAGAGGCTAAGCTGGGGCCGGACGGGGTGCTGAGTCCCGTCAGCACAGCGTACAGGGGGAGGAAGGCATCTTTGTCTAGATATTGGAATGTATGCTTAATTGCCCCAAGTATCTTGTTGGCTTTGTTGACTTGAGCTTGGACGTGGTTACTAAAGCTTAGATTGCAATCAATAAGGACTCCCAGGTCCTTCCCTTCCGTGGTGTTCTGTAGTGTGTGATCTGTTCCATCATCTCTTGTCATTTTGTACTTGTGCTGGGGGTTGCTATTTCCCATGTGCATTACTTTGCATTTATCAGGGTGGAACTTCATTTGCATTTTAACTGACCATTCTTGTAGCATTTTCAAGTCTGCCTGTAAACAGTTAGTATGGGAGTTGCCTTCACAGTTTTGGACAGCTGCATATATCTTTGTGTCATCTGCAAAGAGCGATATGAAGTTTTGTAGTTTGTCAGGTATATCACTGACAAATATCATAAAGAGAAGGGGGCCCATCACAGATCCCTGTGGTACGCCACTTGTAACTGGTTTCCAACATGATGTTGTACCACTTACTACCACTCTTTGCCTACGCTCCGTCAAAAAACCACGGATCCACTGCAGGAGGTCAGCGACGATACCAAGTGACTTCACTTTTCTAAGTAGTCTTTCATGTGGGACTGTGTCAAATGCTTTTGCATAGTCCAGGAAAATGATATCCACTGGTAAGCAGTGACTGAGAGCCTCTGTCCATATATCAAGCGCTTCTAAGAGATTTGTTACTGTGGATTTTCCCTTAGAGAAACCATGTTGTTGGACACATCTAAGATTATTAGCTTTGATATATTGTATCATTGCCTCTGAGATAATTCTCTCTAGCATCTTGCATATTATTGAGGTTAGAGATACTAGGCGATAGTTGGCTGGGTCAGCCTTATTTCCCTTCTTGTAAATGGGAGTGATGTTCGCTTCCCTCCACTGTTCTGGAAGCTCGGAGTTGGTGATGCTGGATTGCAATATTGCTGTCAGAGGTTTGGTTATTTCCTTTGCTACTTCTCTAAGAACTCTAGGGTGTAGGTTGTCGTTTCCCAGAGATTTATCAGTTTGAAGTGAATTCAGTTGCTTAAAAATCATGCTCTCTGTAATTTCTATTGTTCCTAGTGCCTCATACTGGAGGGGTTTAGGCTCAAAGTCTGGAATGTTAATTCTGTCCTCTTGTGTAAAGGTCTTAAAGAATGCTCATTTAGTGTTTCGGCTTTATCCTTATCGTCACTTACAAAGTTACCATGTGTATCCTTAAGGTCACCTACATCAGTTCAAGTTTTCCTGCGGTTGTTGACATAGTTCCAAAAGGCTTTGTTATTGGTCTTGGCCTCCTTTGCAAATTTTTTTTCAAATTCCCTACGGGCCTGCCTTGATGCATGTGTAGCTGAATTTCTAGCTTCTGTGTAAGCTACCGTCAAGTTTGCTCTTTGTATTCAGATATCTTATCCATGCGTGGTACTTTTTACTAGCTTTGCGGAAGGCATCCTTGTTCATCCATAGTGGTTTGTTCTTACTCTTTAAATTTTTTGTTGGTATATGATCCCTCACTGCCTTCATGATTCTTGATTGTACTATATCAATGGCTTCTTGTGTCAACTTGCCCGCAAGCAATTTGTCCCATTCAATGCTTAGATCTTCTCTCATTTTTTCATAGTCTGCCTGCTCATAGTTCCATATTGTCCTCTTCTTTTCCTGAGGTGTTGTGCAGAAGATGAATTTGAAGTCCAATCTGGCATGATCACTTGCTCCTAGTGGCTCATGATGTACTAGTTGTTCAATCATTTCTTGCTCATTACTAAACACGAGATCATCCAATGTTGGAGTCTGCTCATTTCTATATCTGGTTGGCTGGGTGACGTGCTGATGTAAATATATATCTCATACACATTCAATGAATCTGGATGCGGGATTGTCTGGATTTTCTATGTTCGGCGTTTGAGGTGATGGGTTCCAGGTGATGCTCGGATGATTAAAATCTCCTGTGATGAGTAGATGAGTTTTCCGTTTGTTAGTTGCCCACCTGAGAGTATCATGTAACGCTGTGTCTCGTGTAGTTGCAAGTAGAGGCGAGCTGGATCTATAGATGACCCCTAAAAGCAAGTTGTTGTTGTGACTTCCCTGTATAGTTACCCATGTGCAGTCTTGGAATGAGTCCATTGGTGGCTTGATCTGTTTAGCATTAAGTGTAGATCTTACATATATACATGTCCCTCTGGTATTTTCTGCATATAAATCACTGGTGAATATATCGTATCCCTGAATTTGCATGACAGATAACTCTGGCACTTCCCCATGTTTGGGTTTAATTTCTGTTATTAGTATTACATCATATTGCTTGTCATTTACTAAAGCACAGAGCTCGTCATATTTGTTCATAGGTGAGTTATCTGTATTGGTATATGATATTCTTAGTTCGGTTCGCTTGTTTCCACCACTTTTCTCTTTCTTATTATCCACCTTTTGTTTGGTTGTTTTACTCATTGGTCCTTCAGTTGTTCCCTCAAGTTTTTTGACTCCTCCAATTGTTTCTTGGTTAGGTCAGGACGTATATAAATCTGGTTGTGGATAGGGTGTGAGCTATTACGTAATTCTTTGGCCTTGATCAATATCTGCTTCCTCTCACTTAAGCTGGCCATTGTTATCCTGAGTAGTCGGGCACGTTCACAGTTTGGCTTTCCCATCCTTTGTGCATTATTGATGTTGATCTTAAGTTTAAACTCTTCCTGAATAAGTTCGGTTACCCTGTTTATGTCACTCTCCTTCGAGTTTGTCTCAGGTAGATTATGTATGATAAGGTTGAATTTCCTAGCTTCTTGGTCTTCCTTCTCATTTAATTTCAGATCTAATTTGTCAGTCAATGATTTTGTTACTGTGTCAGTTGTTTTGCTGACTATTTGCTCAATTAGCTGTTCTTCAGTTAATCTCCCAAGCCCTGTCTAGTGGGGATTTACCTCTAAGCACTGCTGTGTTTCCTCTAGTTGAAGAATTCTGGCTTCTAAAGAGATGATGTTGTCACTCAATTCCCCCACTTTCTCTCCTAGGTTCATCTTCACATCGCTTAGTTCTTGGCTCACTTGGTTTATTTTCTCATTTCCCCTCTGTATTTCACCTGTCATTGCTACTATACTCTGGTAGAGCTTTTTCACCCCCCTTTTGCAGTTTTGGCAGTACCAGTGGCATTCGTCTGGTTCATCTGTTAATACTTGGTACAGGCTGTCAGAAACTTTTGCGCATTTGGTGTGGAACCAGAGTACACTTATTTCACATTCTATGGCCTTGTCACTTTCTTTTACCAACTCACCACATTCACCGCACTTATATGCTTTCCTTTTAGGGATAGTGTTATCTTTATCCATGTCCTTCTTATTATTTGTGGCATTTCTTTTGCCATTACATTCGGTTTTAAGCGTACTCACGTTAGCGCCACTGCGTCCACCTTCCGCCATCTTTAGTCTTTGTTTACCTTTTGTTTTGACGTCGCCATGGTGGTGTTTTTTTTAAACAGGGCAAATATTTGGGTCTTTGTGGCAAAATAATACTGTCCGTTTATATCACATTCGCTTCAACAATAACTAAATTCCTTTTCTTTGTTCACAAATTGTGTTCAAGTTTCACAAAAATCATTCAAAACACAGAATTTGTAGGGAGCTTTGCGCATGTCCGTCCGCACTCAACTAGGAATTGCGCACACGCGACAATACATCCTTGGGCGTTTTATCACATTAAAGATGGAAAACTCTGTCATGACTCACACACCATAATTTCAGAGTGTAACATCCACGATAATGTGTCAATGCATCTATTTCAGAGAATGTTGATAGAGTATCTGAAATCAGTATTCAAAACGGTAAAGAAAATTTACTACTTTTCAGATGGATCTGCAGCACAGTATAAAAACGGTAAATCTACCCTGGCATAAAGAGGAATATGGTATAGAAGCAGTGGCATTTTTTTGGCCACTAGCCATGGAAAGGGCCCATGAGACAGGAAAGGGCCCATCAGACAGGATAGGTAGCACCATCAAAAGAGAGGTTACTAAAGAGAGCTTGAGAAGACCCTATGACAAACAGATTGCATCACCAAGAGATTTGTTTGTATTCGCTGAAACTCTTGGGAATATGAAGTTTGGATATGGAACTCAAAAGGAATATGAACAGGAGGAAGAACTTTTGAAAACCAGACCTGCGACTCAAACTATTGCAGGGAAACAAAAACTTCATTCATTCATTCCAATATCAAAGGAGGCTATCCAAGTTCACCCATTTAGTCTCTGTGAGACTTTTAGATTAGAATCAGTCACAAAAAATATTTCATGTCCAGTGTTCAGTGGAAAACTTGCAGGCTATGTCACTGTGATTTACAATGGACATTGGTGGCTTGCTTGCATAACCAAAGCTTTTCCAGAGTCACGAGAAGTGACTGAAATTTCTTCACCTGCAGGGACCCTCCACAGTTTTTGCTTCCCTGAAATAGAAGATTCTTGTACTATGGACATCTCTGACATTTTGGTGTCAATAGAACCAAAAAGTGCAACAGGAAGAAGCTACACGATTAGCAAGAAGGAGTCTGATGCAACAAACAAAGTGATGGCTCTGCTCAAATGAGTACCTAGGTATATATTAAAAAATGTTTTGTCTAAAAGTTTTTGTTTAAATTTTTGTCTTAAATAATCTTTTGTCTAATATTTTGTATTAAATAGCATTTTGAATAGGTAAAAAAATTGCAAATTTGTAATATTTGAAAAGTATTATGTTGTTTGTCTCACATTTCTGAAATGATAAAAAATAATCTCTTGTTTTATTAAATCTAAGACTGAAAAAAGGCAGGGCAGCCTAGGAAGGGGGAGAGGTTGTATTTGGAAAGACTGAAATATGATGACTGTGTCAAGATACATCAAACTTCCTCAGCATCACTATTTAATAATACTGTCTGATGTCATAAACGGTCCCAGTAGAGCAACACGACTTAAAATACCACCCACCTGATGGTATATAAATGCCCATGGATTCAAAACCCATGGAGATCCCATTTTTATTTTTCCTGGAGCTATGGAGGATAAATAAAGCTAACTTAAGAAAATTTGGGGGGAGGACTGAAGTTGCAATTTAGCCAGGGTCAAAGAGTTTAAAAAAGTCATCATGGCAAAAATTGTCCTAGGAATGTCAGTCTTCCAATCATTTGAAAGATCCCTTACTCTTTAACATTTTGGTACCAAAATCGTTCTGATTGGTTAACTCTAGCCAAAGTTACGGCCTCTCAAAACTTTTGGGGTCAACCAGTTTGACCAAAAATTGACCTAGCCATAAAAATTGCTGTGATGTTCTCACCAGTCCCAACTTGCATGCAAAAAATCATTAAAATCCATGACCTAGTATCGAGATTTTGCCAAAAAGTCTGTACACTTCACGTAGAATGCGCCTAATGTGAACAGGGAAATAATTAAAGGGCTTATATTGGAGTTAAATACTAGTAAGTCATCTGGCCCAGACAACATTCATTATAGGTTACTCAAAGGTGTAGATAGTATTGCAGTAGCTCTTGAGAAGATATATACTAGATCACTAGTTTGGTAAAATACCTAATAAATGGAAATTAGCAAATGTAGTGCCAATTTTTAAAAAGGTTAGTAAACAGGACCCAACTAACTTTAGGCCAGTAAGCTTAACTTCTGTCGTTGTAAAATCATTGAAAAGATAGTTAAGAGGATTTCTGACCATCTAGAGTGTGGTAGGTTAATAAATGATGCTTAGCATGGGTTTAGAAGAGGTAAATCGTGTTTAACAAATTTAATGTATTTTATGGATTATGTTACTAAACAATTAGATAAGGGAGAGAATGTTGATGCAATTTACTTAGATTTTAGCACAGCTTTTGATAAGGTTTCACATAGGAGACTAGTTCACAAATTATAAATACATGGAATATGTGGTAAAGTTTTGAATTGGATAACTGAATGGCTGGAAGACAGGAAAGAGTTGTACTGAATGGGGTGAGGTCACGGTGGAGGGATGTTTTCAGTGGCATACCTCAAGGATTAGTTCTAGGCCCTTACATAACATAATTTCATGGATGACAAAAGCCACAAGGGCCTATCAAAGGTCATCCGTATCCATCAAATCCCACCCACATAATGCATCCATTATTATTCATAGTTTATATAAATGATCCTGAGGCGGCTGTAAATAGCAGTGTCAATATTTGCTGAAGACATTAAATTGGCAGCTGTAGTCAAAGAATTTAAGGGTAGCTTTAAAGTGCAGAGTGACTTAAATAAGTTATTAGCTTGGGCTCAGAAGTGGCAGATGACTTTTAACCTTAAAAAATCCAAAATTATTAACATGGGAAGGGATAATAGGGAATTTAGCTATGAAATGGATGGGCATTGGCTTAATTCAATTGAGGATGAGGACTTAGGCGTAGTAGTAGATAGGTCACTGAAGTTTTCAAAGTGGTGCATTGAGGCAAAAAATAGAGCAAATAGGGAGCTAGGATACATTAAGAGGAATGTTAGCTACAAGAGTAAAGAGGTTATCCTTAAACTCTACAACTTGTATGTTAGGCCACATTTAGAGTAGTGTATACAAGCATGGTCATCACATTTTAGACATGACATCAACCTGCTAGAGTCAGTACAAAGGAGGGCAACAAAAGTAATACCTTTCTTGAAGCACCTTGAATATGAAGATAGACTGAGTGTATTAAATATATTATCATTTGAGAGATGTGTGAGGGGAGATATGATTGAGCTTTTAAAAATCTCTTCTTGGATGGATAAATTGGATTTTAGCAAGTTAATTGAGTTGGAAGGTAGTAATAGGACTAGGGGTCACCACTTAAAAATTAAAAAACAGAGGTGCAGGTTGGATGTTAGAAAATATTTTTTTCACCAATAGAGTGGTAGATTACTGGAATAGTTTTCCAAACTTGAATGTTTTCAAATGCAGATTAGATTATTATATGAGGAGGGAGGGTTAACTTTGGGGGGTTTTCTGGACTCATTCCTGTGGATACAGTTTTTTATTATTGTATATTATGATTGATTTGGATTTTGATGAGTCTTGATGATGATGCTTTTTGTTGACACATTCCTGTGTATGTTTCTAATTGTATATTGTAGAGGCATGATCTCTCACAATCCTATGGATACATTTTGTGGGTGGGTTTTGACAGATAGGAATGACCTTTGATAGGCCCTTGTGGCTTTTGTCATCCAACATTAGCGCTCTTCGGACACTTGATGGCACCCCCAAGAGAGTGACGCGAGGGAACTAGTGGACTACTCTATATATGACATCACCTTAGACCTGGCCAACCATGGGTCAATAAAGGTCAAATGTGTGATGAGAAAACAGGGAGGAGCCTCGAGACCCCTTCATACACTCTTCGTCATGTTCGATTATGACAAGCTCCCTGAGTCAGTGCATGTCGGTAGGTATCGCTACCGCGTGAAGACATTAGTGCCATTGCCGCGGAGGTGTTATTACTGTCAACGTTTCGGCCATACTAACCTCTCCTGTCGATGTCCAAAGTTGGGGTTACCCGAAATATGTGTAAGTTGCTCCAAGGCCGCACACAATAAGTCCAAGTGTGTCAATTGCGGAGAGCCGCACCCAGCTTCTTCGAAGCAATGTAGTACTTATCTCTTTCAGAAGGAAATCCTGGCTGCTCAGGCCAGGATCGTGTCCCATTTCGCGAGGCTAAGGATTTAGGTCCTAGTGCGGCCGGGGCTGCTTGGGACGACCTATGCCTCAATGTTGAAAAAGACACCCTCTGCTCCTGGCCCCTCTCGGTCTACGAGCACTGTCGTTTGCGCGCACATTCTTAACCGTTCTGTGGGTTCTAGCCAACCCCGGGCGCTTCCCTAGTAAAGCTGGTGACACAAAGCGTTCACAACCAGCCCCGGCTAAAACAAAAGCGCCCCTCACTTCCCCCAGCCAGGGTTGGCAACAAATCCCAAAATTTAGAAAAAGCCTAATAAAACGGGTTTTATTGGGTTTTTATTCAAATTTCAGGTTTTTTCAAAAAAACAAAAGCTACAAGCATTGGAATAACATAGAAAAAGAATTGCTATCTCTATTTTTATATAATAATAATTAATTAGTTTAATAGTTATATTATAGTAAAAATAGATCACAGTAACAGATCACTGATCGAGAATAGTGGGTAACCATGTTAGCCATAACCTGTAGAAGGAGAGATGAATTATGAGTCAGTATCAGAGAAATAACCTTAATTTGCTACATATTTGTTGAAATTATAAATATAAATATGAATTTTGAGTAAAAAAATGATAAGTAGCATCCATTTCTTGAAAAAAAAGTGTAATTTTGAAAAAGCCCTCCTAAAACCGGTAATAAACCTGTTTTTTTAGGGCTAGGTTTTTTCATTTGCCAACTCTGCCCCCAACATGACCGTTTCGCGTAAGGCGAAACGGCCGCGCGCCTCCACCGAGTCGTTAGACTCACAAGAGGCAACACTCCTGAAGAGGGTCATGAGGCCATCTTCTTGGGTTCGTAAAGCTGCCCCCCGAAAGGAGGACAGCACTAACAGAGCTTTGGATCCTTCGCCCACACCCATTTGTAGGCTGGGTGTCTCGGAGACGGTGGATCCTCGAAAAGAGGACACCCCCATCTCCGAAGCAGCCCCGCTCGTCTAAGGTTTCGAGGCGGAGGGAAGAAAAGACATGCATGGCGAGCATAACCTCCCCCAATAAGTCTTCGAAGGCGATAGCGCCTTCAGCTCATTGTCCGGCCAACAGCGCCCGGAGTTCTGCTTGCGGGAAGCGCACGGCCATTCATGTGAGGGTCTTTTGTTCGAAGAGGGCCCCCGCGTCTCCTACGAGCTAGTCCTGCAGGGCATATTCCTTCAATGGAATTGCCACGGACGCCTGGCCTACTGGGGGGGAGTTGCGGAGGCTCGTCTCCTCCCGTTCTCCGCTAGCCATCTTTTTGCAGGAGATCATGCTAGGCGCATGCCTCCCGCCCACCCACCCGGGATATACTGATTTTGCGACCCCACCACCACGGGATGGAGACAGGGTGGGAGGAAATTAGATTTACACCCGGCCTGATGCCTCTATTCTTCTCTTCGCTTTAGATTCCTCCTTTCAGGCATAGCTGTGCAGTTACACCTGGATAGGAGGTATACTGTTATTTGCGCGTACATTCCACCGTCAGCCATCTTCAACGCGGGGAACTTTCGCTGCCTCGTGGCACGGTTGCCGAGGCTCTTTCTTTGGACTTCAATCTCCTGGCTAGCCTCTGGTATTCGTCAAAGTCACCCGAGATCTTCGATTGCTGGTACACATTTCTCTTCTCCCTAAGCAGTTGGCTGATTTCTCGATTAAACTACTTTGATTGAACAGAAGAGTGACGGGAGCATTTCAGAGGGATGGAACGTGATTGAAGATTCATGAGTGTGGTTTTGAAACTGTTCCACGAGTCTTCATTAGCCTCGCAGACTTCTAGCTTCGTGTCAGTCAGCTAAGCACAAGGACCTGCAAAGTCTTCTGCTCTTCTCAAATCAAGTTTCCTCAATTTATTAGATGCAGGCCCTGCCTTCGGGACTTTGACACAAATCTAATTAGTCGGTTGTCAAGGCCACCGAGCTCTTCGCCAAAAGAGAGGTCCTCAGAGGTGAAAACCAAGTCGAGGGAAAAAGAGATAAAGAAATAGAGAGAATATTAGTTCCATAAACTATCTTACCCTAAATCCCGCATTTTATACTCTTAAAGCCAAAAGGCGGACGCTGAAATCATACGACGCAAACTACTTTACTATTAGTTTCCCAAGGCGAGTATTAATGCAAAGATATTTTATATTCTTAGTATAAACACTTTACCTTGTTAACTATAATTGCTTGCTTCCTATTGAGAAAAATGAATCCAAAAAGGATTTAATGAAAAGATATAACTGACAACAGCCTCCCAGGCAATAGTGCGTTTAAATTTCGATCATTATAGGTAATAAAGAATTCTCTGTATAATTCTTTTTCGAAATTTACTCTCCATTATATATTACTTGACTTATAATAAAAGAAAAATACTATCAGAAAGCCAAAAATAATGTGAATAAGTTTTATAAATTGTTAAAAAAGTAATATTAAATAAAATAGTTATCGGTTTACCGTTTTCTATGATTAATGGTAACGTTTCATAAATCCTTTTTATTCGTTGAGGAATTTGCTGTCCTATCTTAAGTTTAGATAACTGGCAACCCCCTTCTTACCTAAAATCCCGAATAAATTTAAATTTCGATTATTTTAAGGAATTATGATCTTTAACTATATATTTAACCCAATTTACGCTACATTATATATTACTGGACAAAACTACTGATAAATTAACTCGTTTTAACACGTTTCTAACAAAATTGCGAGTTTAGGGTTTAAGGATGGGTTACTGGATATATATATATATATATAGATATATATATATATATATATATATATATATATATATATATATATATATATATATATATATATATATATATATATATATATATATATATATATATATATATATGAGGAATTAAACCACATTCTCCGAAGACAATTTAATTCAGAACAGTTTCGGTGTATGGAGCTCGGCCGTGAAGCCTGCATTTAATATTGAGGATAAATCCCAGAGCCACGAGAAACGGATGTAGCATCTTTTAATTTTTCACTACGTTTCGAAAACTACAAGTTTTCATCTTCAGGCTAGAATAAGTTTACAAAGTTAATATGTATGAAGAAAACTTGAAAAGGCCAACAAGACATTATTTTAAAGGTGACCATTTACAAAATATCAGTAGAAAGTACTACAAGTTAAATTAAATATGACTTGGCAACTCATGAGGTTCATTCATTTTGCTGGGCTCATCGGAATCAGATTTGTAAATATTGGAATTGTAATTTTTTGCTAAATGTGTCCCGAAAGAATCTCGATTTAATGCGTGATTCTTCTCTTATTTACAGACCCTCACAACTACGTTATAATCTATATAATCATTATCCAATTAAAAATTATATTCTAATTATCATCATATGTTGTACCCTAATTACCAAACCATATTTATCATATCCATTTTAATCTAAAATCTATTTATCAATCTATTAATCTATTTAACCAATTAATAATTACCAAGCAAATTACCAAATTACCAATCACTTTTTTATAAATTATCAATCTATTTACCAAACTACTGTATTTACAAATTACTATTTAACAATCTTTTTAACAATATATTTAATAATCTATTTAACCAATTAATAATTACCAATCAAATTACCAAATTATCCAATTACCAATTATATTCTATTTACCAAGCATTATATGTTGTATACTCTAATTACCAAACTTTATTTATCAATTGTGAATCCATTCTCACTAACTCATGCAAATTTAATTCACACGCGTAATTCAATCCAATCCTAACTCTCACTATATATTTTCACTTTTCAATCATAACTGTTTATTCCATAATATATATTTTTCGTAACTCTTTGTTTTTAATACACGATTCCCACGACGACCCCGAGATTTAGGCATAACCAAATTCGTCTGCAGAAATTTAGACTTCGTGTAGCATTTATCTTCATTCCCTTGAATAAAAAAATATAGGTTTTTAGATTTATTGTGATCCGAGCTATCTAGTGTATTGACGCAATATCACCTAAACTCTATAAATGGTGCCCAAAATAGTTTAATTATCTCCCATCCATTCATTCATTCGTAAAATGAATTTTCACCGTTACGTGTGTTGCATTTTTTTCGGACAACTCATTCCACCTCACTCAGTCCCATTTTTTTCATCGCGTGGATTTTTATTTTTCACGAGTGACTCGACACGTGCTCGTTTCTTAATTCTAAGTTTACCTTAACATCCTTAAGTTCTCCTTTAGCAATTTCATAAAATTAATTATAATATGCAGCAATAAAGACAAAGAGTGACCAATTTCCAATACTTTTTTCAAATTTTTACGTTCAAGCGCATGGATTGAATTTGTGCACATACACTTTTATTTTACTATAAATGGATTAAAACTGAGCCCTAAGCTACGCCCCAACTTCAGGCACAGTAACAACCACGCAAGCATCCTCCCCAGCAACAATAACGACGTATTCATCCACCTTCGCCCCCCACGCAAGCATTCTCTCTCATTCGCCTTCCACTCAACGCCCTTTCACCAGTCCATCTTCGGTTCAGCTTCCGCCATTCGAACCACAAAATCCCATTGGTTGGTAGGAAATGGTGGAGCTCATCTTCCTGCACCAGGCAGTTTCTGAGGACCATAAAACAATCGTCGTAGCCCAGAAATTACCTCTAAGTATTTTTTCCACTTTTAAAAGTATTTTGCTTAATGGGGTAATTTTCTGGTTCTTGGGATAGGTTCAAGAGGGTGTTCATGGAGGAATTTGGGAGGTCGCAAATAGAGGATTTGCGGATCCTTCTCGAAACGCAAGAGATGGGGGACAGGCGCCTAACGCATTTTCTAAACTATTTAAAGGCCCTGGCACATGCCAAGGGAGCACAGCTCGACCAACTCGAACCACTCATAACCGAGATATTCATGCGTGGGATACCGAACCAAATTAAGCCTCTCATACTAATGTCCTTCCCATCGAACGGGGAGAATATGGCAGAGGCGGCTGACGCCCTATATAATAATCCATTCGTCAGCTGGGGAAGCGAGGTAAATAGGGGAGTAGCACAGCATACAACTCTAATGTTAAATACCACTCACATGTATCCATTTCTCAGGTTAAGTCACCGGCCGAAACTCCTTACAACCGGCTAGGACTTCCTCAGGATGAATCCTCCCAGGCTTCTGGTCTTTTATCCGTTCTAGAGAGGATTGAAATGGATATTCGTGCCCTAAATGTGCGAACGGGTCTTCGCCGAGAGCGACATCATGAGCAGGACGGAGGAATCGGACGTCGTTACTCCTCCCGAAAAAGGCAATACTAACGAGGGAACTACAGCACAAGAGGTGAGGCCCTTTATCCCTTTATCCCGATAACTCTCAGGGTAGCTGCTGGTACCACTCTAATTATGGGAGCAACGCTGTCCGCTGTGTTCAGCCTTGCAGTTTTTACCGGGCATCATCTCATGTTTACAACTGTAACCTTCATTCTGGTCGTGCTGCTCATACTGCTATTTTTCAACCTTCAGGCTTTTGCTGGTACCACCTCAAATTTGGTGGAAGAGCAGAAAAATGCTCAAGCATATGCCATCAAAATGCCATCAAAATGCTCAATTTTCATCTCAAACTGCGTCTAGACTAACTTCACCACCTTCAAACCTACAAAATTCTACGGTTTCTCTTACCCAACTTTCACATTAAGCACAGGAAACTTTAAACTGAATTCACAAGTGATACGTGGATCTGTCATCTATGCAACCTCGTCCCTTCATCAGGACGATCCTCCATTTAGTATTCATGACCCACTCTCCGGTTTCTCCTTCCTAGGTGACACTGGCGCTAAATGCAGTGTCATTCCAGCTTTTTCAGTCGCGAAAGCTTGCATTTCTTCTGACCTTGTCCTTAAAGATGCCAATTCATTCGACATAAGGACTTATGGGAGGGGTATCCTCGAGCTTTCTCTCGGATTGCGTCGTGTTTTCCCATGGACATTCATCATAGCCGACGTCGGCATTCCAATTTTGGAGCTCGACTTCCTTTTAGTCGATTCTCATCACCGCAAGCTTATCGACAGAACCACGACCCTAACAGTTGATGGTTATTTATTTCCTTCCACCAGCTTTCTTCTTTCTGTTCGTCTCCCTACAACTGCACCCCACTTTCAGCAACTTTTGCAGGAGTTCCCAACCCTTTATCTGCCTCCTTCTAAGGACAGACCTATTAAGCACAATGTGGTGCACAGAATAGAGACGACACGAGGACCAGTTTTCTCACGTTCCCGTCGACTGGCCCCGGATAGACTTACCTAATGAAGCAGGAATTTAAGTTCATGATGGAGGCCGGGATCGCACCCCCATGGGCTTCACCACTTTTGTAGTACCTAAGTTACTCCGGGAGAATTCAGAGCTGTAGGTGACTACAGGCGACTCAATGCTGGTACAGTTCCGGATAGGTATCCCCTGCCTTTCTTATGAGATTTTAACTCCGCTCTCTTCGGTTGCTATATTTTTTTCTCGGCTCGATTTGGTTTGCGCTTTCAACCAAATCCCGATTCATCCTGATGATATCCCTAAGACAGCTATCACCACTCCATTCGGTCCCTTCGTCATGAACCGAATGCATTACGAACTTCGTAACAGTAGGCAGACCTTCCAACAGTTCATGGATCAGGTCATGAGAGCTCTTCTCTTCGTATTTTTATATATAGACGACCTCCTGATAGCATCTTCTTATTAGGAGGAGCATTTTTCTCACCTTCGCCAGATTTTTGCACGTTTAGATGAGTATGGTTTTGTACTCATCACTTCTAAGTGTATATTTGGTGTCGCACAGCTCTCCGTTTTGGGACACTACATTTTCCCTACATTTTGAAGTTATCCGAGCTTTTCCCCGACCTTCTTCACTAAAGCAAATTCGTAGATTCTGTGGGATGGTAAATTTTTACCACAGGTTCATTTCCAAAATCTCCCACATCATGAAACCACTCCACATCATGAAACCACTCTACGAATTGCTTTCCAAGTCCAAGAAGAACCTTCCTCTTTCCTAGTCACCCGAAGCTTGCGAGGCTTTCTCTCGCACCAAAGAGGCTATGGATTCCGCTGTCGCCCTGGCCCATCCTTACCCAGGAGCTCCGATAAGCGTTGCTTCGGACGCGTCCGCTAATCATGTCGGTGCGATGCTACAACAGAAGGTTGCTGACACTTGGCAACCATTCGCCTTCTTCTCCAAAGTTACAGTACGTTTTCCGGCGAATTACTGAGCATATACCTCGCCCTCCGTCAATTCGAACAATACTTGGAAGGGTGTGAATTCATTGTTTTTACCGACCACAAGCCATTGGTTGGTGCGCTCGCCTCTAGTAGCACCTCCTCTGTGCACTCTGCAGTTGATACTCATCACCTTCACTTCATCCTGCAGATAACAAACAATATTCGCTACGTTCCTGGTTTTTCAAACTTCGTACCAGATGCGCTTTCTCGCATTTCATCGATTTCGGGCACGCAACTCTCCCGAACTGCGCCCATCGATCATGCGACAATAGTGCTTGCCCAGAAACAAGATAAAGACACGCAAACACGGTTTCACTCTTCTCAGCTTGTCGTTCGCGAAATCGACTTGCCGGACAGTGCCTCCAAGCGTATCGTGGTTGACTATTCATTGCCTGACTGTCCTCGTGCACTCATTCCTCTCGCTTACCGTCGGCACATTTTTGACCAGACTCACGGTCTGTCTCATCCTGGCATTCAAGCAACTCGCAAGCTCCTTACACAACGTTATGTGTGGCCAGATATGAACGCCGACGTGGCCAAATGGACCCGCGCATGTCTCTGCCTTGTCAACGTGCAAAGGTTCAACGCCGCACAAAGTCTCCTCTGGCTGCCTTCCCACTTCCATGGGCACGTTTTGACCCCGTTCACATCGATCTGGTTTATACTCTGCCCTTTTCGCGTGGTTGCACTTACCTTCTCACAATGATCGATCGTTTTACCTCTTGGCCAGAGGCAGTTCCTATCTGGGACATCAGAGCTTCCACTGTAACTCGAGCCTTCGTCTCAGCATGGGTTGCTCATTTTGGTGTCCCATCAACGATCATGAATGATCGAGGTAGCCAATTTGAATCCCACCAATGGGATGCACTCATGTCAGTGCTTGGCTCCTTTCGTCTCCGTACCACTAGCTACCATCCCCATAGTAACTCTAAGGTGGAACGTTTACACAGGACTCTCAAAGGAAGCTTACGCTCCACTGACACCACCATCACTTGGGTGGACAAGCTACTCTTAATTCTTCTGGGAATTTGTGCCTCCTTGAAAAAGGATTTGAATTACTCTGCTGCGGAACTCGTCTATGACACGCAACTTCGTCGGGGGGAAAAAATCTAAGTCCGATTAGCGATTATCCGATTCGATTAAATATTTTAAATGCGATTCGATATTTTTAAAAGCAATTTAATGTTTTTAAGGCGATTTGAATGTTTCTAAAGGGAATTTAATTTTTTTTACCATAAAAAGCCATTTCTAACTAAAGCAAAGAAAAAATATAATATAACAAAAATTAACCTATACAGTACATATTACACAAAATACACACAGTAATACTAATATATTATCTCAGGAAAAAAGAGAGGTTCAACTAAAAACTTTGCTCCATATTATATATATATATATATATATATATATATATATATATATATATATATATATATATATATATATATATATATATATATATATATATATATATATATATATATATATATATATATTATATATATATATTATATTTATATATTATATATATATTATATATATATTATATATATATATATATATTATATATATATATATATATATATATATATATATATATATATATATATATATATATATATATATATATGTAGTGTGTGTGTGTGTGTGTGTGTGTATGACTGCCCAAATAACATAAATTCTCATAACAAACACTAATCAACCAATACGACAAAATCCCTTTTATACAAGATTTTCCCATACGCGAACACACATACAAACACACGCCTTTCCCCACCTGCCTTTAATCGCTGTTCAATGTCCATTCGTGCACAGCGTCGTTTCAAAGAAAGGTCAGTAAAATTTCCTCTTCCAATTATTCTCTGCAAACTACCCACACAAGATAGTATATCCTAATTCCTGTCCCTTCTCTCATTTACCGACTCCAATTCACATTTCATCATTAGTCGTGTACTTACCTAATTAAAATTACATATTTATATACACCTGTAAACAAACCATTCTCGTCAGGTCCTTTCAAATATTAATTTTACAAACGCATAACTTGTATTCCATTTCAATTTAAATCATCCATGTATTTTTAAATATTCTCTGTATAACATTTAATTTTAATTCCTTAAATATCCTCTACGTTATTAAATTCAATTTTGTATAATAATAATTACTTCAAATCATAGATTATTGTATGATTATAATATATCTTCTCTTTGTTAACTAAAGTCATTACATTACGATGATAGCTAGGAGAGTTCAAATCCACGTTATCGTTACGGTACGATCAGTCAAAACCAAAACAACAAAAATTATGTACGTACTGACTATTGGATTTCCTATCTTAGGCTAAATTATTCATGCCATAGTTAGAACCTCTACACTAAGTGAAACTTTTAAACTATTTTAAAAAAATGTATAGGTCAGTCTTATGGCAATGCTGCCAACATGTGATGCAGCCAAGTGTGTATATATATATATATATATATATATATATATATATATATATATATATATATATATATATATATATATATATATATATATATATATATATATATATATATATATATATATATATATATATATATATATATATATCAATGGAGGTACTTATTTTTTTCTATTTATTTGCTACATCCAAACTTTTTATTATGCTACTTGTGCTACATTATGCAAGAGTTAACTTTTTTTTGTCAATTTTCTGTTCTCTCATAACTTACTTATTCTATATAGTATTTTACATGCTAATATATATATATATATATATATATATATATATATATATATATATATATATATATATATATATATATATATATATATATATATTCAACTTAGATTAGGGTTTCTCGTCCAATATTAGAACATAAACTCGTTCTTTGTCTTTGGTTAATGATTCTGAGCTATAAGGAATATTTACAACATATTCATGTCAAAAAGCATTTTATTATGATTTCATACAATAAATATATTTTATAATAAATACAATTAATATTTTTGTAAATCTTAAAATTAGCATACAGATTATATTTTAACTTATTAGTCACATCACATATTATGTTAGATTTCTTAAAATTTTGTCTAATTTCTTTTTAAAATTTTCTACTGTATTACATTTCACTACATCCTCTGATAATTGATTCCACTTGTTCACAATTTTATACGCAAATGAGTTCCCACATATATTTGTGCGAAAATTCCTGGGTTTTATTTTCATTCCGTTTGATCGCGTAGTAGATGTGCTAAACTGAAACCAAATATTAGAGTCGACATTTTCTATTCCTTTTAGTATTTTAAACATTTCTATTAATTGTCCTCTCATTCTTCTTGTTTCAAGGCTGAATAAATTTAATCTTTCTAATCCTGTTTCATAATTATAATTCCTTAGTTCTGGAATCAATTTCGTGGCTCTGGCTTGTACTTTTTCTAACTTCTCAATATCTTTTCTTAAGTAAGGAGACCAGGCTTGGGAACAATATTCTAATTGTGGCCTTACTAGTGCATTGTACATATTCAGAATTGTAATTTTATTTTTGAAAGTGATTTGGCGTTTTATATATCCAAGAATCCTTTGCGCTTTCTTTTCGACTTGGATGCACTGCCGTGAAAACTTTAGATCGTTTGTAATGTAGACACCTAGGTCTTTTTCATTTTCAGTTTCTTTGATCTCATTGTCGAACAGTTTGTATTCTCTCCTTGGATTATTATAACCAATATGCATTATTTTGCACTTTTCAAGATTTAAGGGCAATTCCCATTTTTCCGTCTATCTTACTATTTTATCAATATCATTTTGAAATTCTTGAACGTCCTGTTCAGTAATTATCCCTTTTCCTAATTTACAATCATCAGCAAACTTAGAAATTTTCGATAGTAGGCTATCATCTATATCATTAACGTACATAATGAATAGCAAAGGGCCAAGGACAGAGCCTTGCGGGACGCCACTACAAACGGAAACCCATTCTGACGCTTGTCCGTTTATAACTACTCGCTGTTTTCTATCCGTAAGCCAATTTTCTATCCATTTTGCAATTTCGCCTTTTATTCCAAAGGCTCTTACTTTACACATCAACTTCTTATGCGGAACTTTATCAAATGCCTTTCGGAAGTCTAGATACAAGATGTCAACCGATCTATTATTGTCGTGCAAGGTATTTATATAGTGAAAAAACTCTAGTAAATTTGTGAGGCAAGATCTCTTTCTCCTGAAGCCATGCTGAGAATCATTTAGGAGTTTATTCCTTTCTAAATGCTCTACAATTGTATTGGAAATGTGAGTTTCAAGGAGTTTCCCAACTACGAAAGTTAAACTTATAGGAAGAAAATTGCTGGCAGTCTCTTTACATCCATTCTTAAATATTGGCGTTACATTTGCCATCTTCCAGTCTTGAGGAACAATTCCACTCTCTAGGTAAAAATTGAAAATTTGCGTAAGATGTTCTGCTACTTGATTTATGACTTCTTTTTAAACTCTTGGGTATATTTTATCCGGTCCCGGGGATTTAAATTTATTAATCTTCTCTATTAGTTTCTTTGTGTTGTCGACACTGCATCGAACCGATTCGAGGGGTATAATATTAGCCATTTCACGTGTTTCTGTATAGTCATACGAGTTACACTCTTTTGTGAAAACAGATACAAAATATTCGTTGAGAGTGTTTGCTATTCCAATATCATCGAACTGCCAATTATTGTACTTATTTCTTATTGGGCCAATATTGTTCTTTATGGGTTTTCTGCTGTTTACTAAGGCAAAGAACTCTTTAGGATTATTTTTGCAATTTTGAGCTGCTCTTATTTCTTCATTTCGTTTTGCTCTTGTAATCTCGGCTTTAACTTTTCTTCTCAATTCCAAATAATGATTCCTGTTTTCTATGTTATGGTTGTATTTTAGCCTTTTATATGTTTTATCTCTGTTTCTAATGAGTTTCATAATTTCTTGAGATAGCCATTTCGGTTTATTAACATTTATATCTTTAATAACAGCCAGTGGTATGAATTGAAACTGTTTGTGGAGAAGATTGTTTTTAAATTCATGCCATGCTACGTTTATTTCTTCATTATTTATCCTAAAAGTGCTCAAACTCTTTCTTAGTTCAGCATAATTTGCCCTTTTGAAATTAAGTTTAGCGGTGGTGTCATTTTGTAGGACACGTGGTATATTAATTTCAAAATCTACTGCGTTATGATCACTATTTCCTATTCTGTCTCCAACATTTAAATTTGAAATCAATTCATCGTCTGATGTTAACACTAAATCCAATATGTTTTCATCTCTTGTTGGTTCTTTCACCCACTGAGTCAGGAAATTATCCTCAATAAAATTAATCAATCTTTGTCCTTCTGAGTCTGCAGTTTTGTTAGGCCAGTTTATTTTAGCACAATTAAAATCTCTAATGATCACTGATAACTTGTCTTTACAAATGTTCGTTAAGTATTCATAAAATTGGTCATCTGTCTCCCGGAGCTGATGTGGACTCCTATAAACTAAAATTACTTATAGGTTCTTTTTTTGGTTTATTTTAACCGTTACCATTTCAAAAACAGAGTCAGTGTTACATTCTACAGGGTGCAAATCTTCGCGTACATATAAAAGAACACCTCCACCTTCTCTCTGTAATCTATCTTTATGAAATAACTTGTATCCTTTTAACTGGAATTCTGAAATAATATCACGTGACTCTGTATGTATCCACGTCTCAGTTATTCCTATGATGTCGTACTTTTTGGTCAATACCAGCGCTCTGAACTCGGTAAATTTGTTTTTAATTGATCTTGCTTTTACAGAATAGAGTTTTTAATGTGTTTAACTGATTTCTTCTGAATTGGGGCTTCAATCGTTTCCTTGTGGTTCTTGACTAGGTGCTTTATTTTTCATTAAATTTCGTAGGTTAGTTTGTAGCAATTCTCCATATTTCATTTTACCTTTTGTGGAGAGATGGATGCTATCCTGAGAAAAGAAGTCTTTGTTGTGGATGAAAAGTAGCCAGGGGTCAAAAAATTTAACATTCTCCTTCTTGCAAAGATCTTCTAGACGATGATTTATCCCAATTGCTCGACTTGGATTTTCGTATCTCGTAAATTCTTGGTAGCACCCCAACAACAAATGCACTATCCGTTTTGGTCTTGATTGTTTTTATCATTTTCTTGTAGTCATTCATTATGCTTTCCGAACCTTGATAGTTTTTTTCCGTTGAACACATCGTTGCTTCCAATATTCGCTATGATTTGACTCTATTTGCTTTTCATCTCAAAGTTGTTTAATTGTTCTGTTAATTGCTCAATCTTTATTCCTGGATAGCATCGGAATTTGCGCTTTTTGATGTTCCAACTTCCAAAGTGATCGATTTGATTCCGAATTATTGAGTTACCAGCTAAATAAGTTTCTTCCTCTTCTTCGTAGGACAATATATCATATCTATTTTTGGTTGAGATTGTTGTTTTTTTCTGAATGATTGGTTTGAATGGGCGCTTATTTCTGACTTGGATGAAATTGTCCTCGTCTTTTATGTTTGATGTATCAATTTTGTTAGTGAGAATTGCGACTTCTTGTTCCAGTTTCACGATTTTAGTATCTACTCAAGCTATTCTGGTTTCATCTTCTGTTTGACAAGCGCAGTTCTTCAATTCGAGGGCATTGATGTGGTTTTCCATAGAGCTTATTACAGACATCCATTTTGCCTTTTCGATATCAAATTTTTCTTTTATTTTGCAGAATTCGCATACACTTCTCGACGTGATATTCTCAAAGCATTGTTCTTGAAAATCGATGATCCAACGTGTATTCTTGCATTTAAAGCAACAATGCTTTAATTTGAGGGCTCCAGGCATCCTTCTTTTTTATAATAACCTTACTTTTCTTCGATTTCACTTATGTGCACTTATACTTGATCACACCGTTTTATGCTTGATTCAATACACGTTAATTAAACACTAGATCCTACGGTAGCGAAAATTGGTATTTAGAACTTCACTTTATATTAGAAAATTTCTAAACAATATGATAAGTACACTTACTTACAAATTTTAATTGCAAAATAGTTTTATTATTAGAGATTAGTCGATTTTAAAAAGAACGTGCTAAAAACTAATGCCTATCAACCGTTAAATATCAACCGAAATGAAATCTATAATTCACTAAATCGAAGAGATATATCTTGTATTAAAGAAAAAATAGTATTTAAAACTTATCTTTATTCCTAAAAAATCACTAACAAATAGGGAATATATACTAAATAAATTATGATTTTAGGAACGAAATATTTTTAGGAAATTACTCGCTTAGAGAGAAAGATGAAGCAAAATGGCGCTGGCAGAAACACGAGGCGGATTAAGGGCCTGTAACAGGACGGTTAGCAACAGGAAAGAACAGAATTAAACGAAAAAAGGGATAACTCGAAGACAATATTGAAAAATAAAATAATTCATTAACGCTCAAAAATTACTTACAGTTGGGTGTCTATTGAAGATGACCTTAGGAGATGACGGCAAAAAAAAAACCGGCCGGATAGTGTCGATTATGTATTTATTTATATACACGCACACACACACAAAAAATATTTAATTGTAATTACAATAAAACAAATCTATTTCAAAAAAGGAAAAATCGCTTTAAATATAAGTAAATTATATCAAACAAGAATTTAAGAATTATATTCGAGCGCGCAACACTGAACACCTGCGAACAAGACAAAGGCTGACGAGAGAGAGAGAGAGAGAGAGAGAGAGAGAGAGAGAGAGATAGAGTAACAAAAATAAAGAGTAACAACAAGGAAAGAAGGTACCCTAGGAGACCTTACGGTCCATTCAAGGAGGGTACCTTTGGACTAGCAATTGAGCGGGCACATGGCTGCTCAATTGTTTTGCGTCCCTAAACGGCCACTTTTCAAGACCTTGTCTAGTCTTAACTTGAACTGGTGAACAGATTCACTGTTGACAACTTCCACTGGAAGTGCATTCCACATACCGCAGATACTGTAGGTGAAAAAATTTCCACACATATTGCGGTTGTAACGCTTCAGTTCAGGTTTGAAGCCGTGATTGCGCGTTCTGTTCTCACTCACTGTGAAAATATCCCGGTAGTCAATGTCGTAGAATGACTCCCGACGATACCATATATATAACACTATTCGTTGAGGGAACTTCCTTAATTATCTTTAGAGTGCGTTTACTGTCTGGCGGCCGATATTATGTATCTTCGATATGCTTAAGAAGTGGAACTGAGCTCAAGGATAATAATATTGCTATCATTAATAAAATAGAGTTTTATTAATAATAACTATAAACAATACACAAAAACGGAAAATATTGACATAAACAGAATGGAAAGGGTCGTGGAGACTCGGGCTAATCCGAGGATTTAAAGGATTTAAAAAGGTAAAACAAATATAGAGTTAAAGAGATGGGATGGTTCGATAAACCATTTAAAGCACAGGATAAAATTGACAAAAGGGATCAATACTCAAAGGTGAAGTTTGGCTTACGTAACTTTGGCACTAGTGGTGCAGTGGAAGGTGGCGCAAAGGAGTTTCGGTCCGCTGGCGAGCTCCAGCCGAAGGGGGGGGGGATAAAAGGATCCTGACGAGGCGTCTTGGGAAGGAGAACCGTTTCTCGACGAACGGCTTGAAGAACAATGGCTGTTCTACGTTGTTCTCTTCTGAACAAAGGGGGGATGAGAACCGTCTCTTGTCTACGGGCTCAAGAACAATGGCTGTTCTAATGTTGTTCTCCTTGAAACAGGGGGGGTGAGAACCGTTTCTTGGCGAAGGGCTCAAAACGAACAATGGCTGTTCTAATGTTGTTCTCCTTTGAACAACAGGGGGGGTGAGAACCGTTTCTTGGCGAAGGGCTCAAAACGAACAATGGCTGTTCTAGGTTGTTCTCTTCTGAACAAAGGGGGGGATGAGAACCGTCTCTTGTCTACGGGCTCAAGAACAATGGCTGTTCTAATGTTGTTCTCCTTGAACAACAGGGGGGGTGAGAACCGTTTCTTGGCGAAAGGCTCAAAACGAACAATGGCTGTTCTAATGCTGTTCTCCTTGAACAACAGGGGGGGGTGAGAACCGTTTCTTGGCGAAGGGCTCAAAACGAACAATGGCTGTTCTAATGCTGTTCTCCTTTGAACAACAGGGGGGGAAGCCTTGGGGACTTGGCGTCGGAAAGACTCGAACCTTTGGCACTCAAGGAATATTGTCCTCCTTCTGGACAAGTGATGGTGAATCTCGAGGTCGAGGTCCCTTGGCGCACAAAGGGAGAGAGGGCGTTGGTGATGTTTCGCGACGAAAATCTGGATCTCCAATCTGATCTTAGTGGTAAAGTTTCCATATAAATAGCCAGGACATCTCCTTGGCGTGGGGGAAAATGGAGTGAAAGCTTGGAGGGAACGCACAGCCGGGCCGGAGAGCAATGCCTTATCTGTTCATAAGCCTAACTCGATCTGGCGAGGTCGGCGTATGGGGGCGAACGGGGGGACGATAACCTCCTTGTTTAAACATTGGCATCCGGTAGCTGTGATAAGACTCCAAGCCTCGAATCGAAGATGCACGTGGGCTGCATCGTGGTTTTAATAAATATGGGATAGGAGTTGAATTTAACGCAGCTTTAACACGTTCTTTCACACCCCTCCATTCCCGGGGAAGTTGTCGCTTCGAAAAAAAAGAGAGAAGGGACAACGATAGAGCTCCGTTGTGGGGAACTCGTTTTCTTGTACCAACCGTACCTTCCTGCACCTAACTAGTATTACCTCAATACATATGATTATTTTGATCTTTAGATTACAGGGGAAAATAACCTTTAATACAACTTAATCAAAGAAAAAAAAGGGCATGGAACAATGAAATGATATAAACTTAGTACATACGGGACAAAATAATTTATACGTAAATTAATAAGAACAAATATATAGACATACAAAAAATTAGACATTGAGCGTTACAAAATTCAGACATATACATTAATTAATTATATTACAAAAGAATCTTAAATTAAGTCGTACAAGACGGTATATACCTACATGGAGATACTAATCCTATGAATACAATTATTCTACGCTATTCGGTAACGCATTCCTACTGAGTGCGTCAGCGACCTGGTTATCGGAACCTTTTATCTAATTTATTTTAAACTGATACTCTTGCAAGAGTAAACTCCAGCGCATGATGCGGCCGTTTGAGTGTCTCACATTCCTAATATAGGCTAACGGACGGTGGTCGGTTCCTATTTGAAATTCTTTACATATCAAGTACAGCTTGAATTTGTCTATGACCCAGATAATTGATAGAGCTTTCTTTTCTCTAGTGGCATATCTCTTTTCGCGTGGTAATAGTTGACGACTAGCATATGCAACTGGATGACTCGTTCCGTCATCCACGTATTGAAGGAGTACACCTCCAATGCCCTCGTTGATCACGTCGGTCTTAATCCCAAAGGATTTTTCCGGGTTGGGCAACTTTAAAATGGGGGCAGAAATGAACTTACTTTTGAGCTGATTAAAATGGGAAACAGCGACATCATTCCAACGTAAACGATCGGGGAAATTCTTTTCCTGAAGGGGGCATAGGGGGGCCAAAATTGCAGCGAAATTCGGAACAAATCGCTGATAGGGAAAAGCTGATCCTAGGAACGATCTTAATGGCTTCTTTGTAATCGGGAGGGGCATGTGGGCGATTGCCTTAATCTTGTTCTCGTGGGGACCTAACTTGCTTCGTCCTATTTTGAAACCCAAATATTTGATGGTTTCGTGAGCAAAATGGCATTTGCTGGGGCCAATGGCGAGGCCATTTTCACGCAGTTGCTCGAAAAGAACTAATAGGGCGGGTAAATGGTGACTCCATTTAATTAGTTCTTGTAGCTGACTCTTCTGACGTGGTGTCAGCTGCGCGTCACTATCCAGGTCAGAGGGTTCCAAAGGCTCGCCTGGTAGGGGGGGAGGAGGGTAATCGGCATCAGGTTGGATGCACACTGCCTGGATTACATTAAGGGACTCCGCGGGGTAATCTTCTTCAAGCGCCGATGCTTCGTCCAGTTCTACGAAGGTATCTCCATGGGCACGTTGGGGGTTCTTTTTTTCTTGGGGTCCAGGGACAGTCTCCGTGTCCTTGTCTGGGGCCTTATCACCTAAGGGTGTTAGTGATTCACACTCCTCTTTTGCCGTCCTAAAGTCCTGGTTAGGGGTCTCCGAGAAATCGGACGGTATCGGGGTTCTGATGGGGACGGGCTCCTGGGCTTCTTTCTTATCTCGGCCTTGAGGAAGGGCGGCCTGAAACACAGGGTTGAAACTTACTTGGGGGCTCTGTCCTATAAGTACGGAAAAGAATTGTATGGGTGCTACAATGACTTCAGCCCAGCCATTATAATATTGACACTGCAGGTAACATCTAGCGACGGGGAATCGGTTCGCCCGCCCAAGGTGGTCATGTACCACCGCAAATTTTTCGTGGTTAGAGGCCACTGGGAGGAGTTCGTCGGACACGATGAAGCACGTACATCCTGTGTCCCTGACGAGAGTCGTTACTCGGCAGCTGTCCACGCTGCCCTCCTCATATTTCAAAGTTCCCGATGAACTTTTACCAAAAACAAAATTTACCTGGTGGCCTGACGGAGGGGGAGAAGTTTCTGCTTGGGTCTGTACCACCGGGGAAGCCGGGGTTGCATTAATCTGGTGAACTTGGTGGGCTGGTCCGCTTTTAAGCCTAGAATTTTGGGGCAATTCCAGCTCATGGGGTTTTCTACACCACAGGTGAAGCATATGGTTGGTCGCTTCGGGAAGAGAGATGGAGGAGAAGTCTTAACGGGAGGTTTGGAGTCCCGTTGTTGGTTTTTGGGAAAGAAGTTTTGGGGTTTTACGGGGCTCGGAAACTTTGTCAGCTTTCCTGGGAAGGAGCGCGAGTCCGTCCTTCTTTCTTCTCGTTGGATTTCTTTTTCTCGTTCTTCTCGTTGTATTTTTCCTTCTCGTTCTTCTCGTTGGATTACTCTTTCCCGTTCCTCTTGTCGGATTACTCTTTCCCTTTCTCTTTCTACCTTTTTTCTTTGAAATTCTGCTTTAATCCGAGCTAATTCAATCTGAAGCTCAGCTTGTCTTATCCGTTCCTCTCTTTCTCTTTCTTCTCGTTGTATTTCTTTTCTTTGCTCCTCTTGAATGTACTCAATTAGTTCTTTTCCGGAGAGTCCCAAGGATTCTCCTTGCGCTTTAAAGATTTCAAACTGAGTCATCTTTGCACTTGGGGGCGCACTAGTCAACCAACTAGAATTCCTTGCAACAAGAATTATGCCTCTATAGAATTAGCCTACATAAATATGGGCACTGCCTATTCGTACTTGGTTTCTCAATCTAAATAACCACTGACTAAAATCACAAAAAAAACACAAACAAATTATTATAACCGTTCTTTGAGCTACTCCAGTTTCTTAAGTTTAAAAAAAAGGGGGGATAGCAATCGTTAAAACAAAAGGGAACTACTATATTCTATTATTATAACGAATAACACTATGCTTTACTCGACTGAGACCAGTGTTTGCAAAGATATAGCGTTAAACCCCACACCTGACACCAAATTTAAATAGTATATATATATATATATATATATATGTCGTAGAATGACTCCCGACGATACCATATATATAACACTATTCGTTGAGGGAACTTCCTTAATTATCTTTAGAGTGCGTTTACTGTCTGGCGGCCGATATTATGTATCTTCGATATGCTTAAGAAGTGGAACTGAGCTCAAGGATAATAATATTGCTATCATTAATAAAATAGAGTTTTATTAATAATAACTATAAACAATACACAAAAACGGAAAATATTGACATAAACAGAATGGAAAGGGTCGTGGAGACTCGGGCTAATCCGAGGATTTAAAGGATTTAAAAAGGTAAAACAAATATAGAGTTAAAAAGATGGGATGGTTCGATAAACCATTTAAAGCACAGGATAGAATTGACAAAAGGGATCAATACTCAAAGGTGAAGTTTGGCTTACGTAACTTTGGCACTAGTGGTGCAGTGGAAGGTGGCGCAAAGGAGTTTCGGTCCGCTGGCGAGCTCCAGCCGAAGGGGGGGGGATAAAAGGATCCTGACGAGGCGTCTTGGGAAGGAGAACCGTTTCTCGACGAACGGCTTGAAGAACAATGGCTGTTCTACGTTGTTCTCTTCTGAACAAAGGGGGGATGAGAACCGTCTCTTGTCTACGGGCTCAAGAACAATGGCTGTTCTAATGTTGTTCTCCTTGAACAACAGGGGGGGTGAGAACCGTTTCTTGGCAAAGGGCTCAAAACGAACAATGGCTGTTCTAATGTTGTTCTCCTTTGAACAACAGGGGGGGTGAGAACCGTTTCTTGGCAAAGGGCTCAAAACGAACAATGGCTGTTCTAGGTTGTTCTCTTCTGAACAAAGGGGGAGATGAGAACCGTCTCTTGTCTACGGGCTCAAGAACAATGGCTGTTCTAATGTTGTTCTCCTTGAACAACAGGGGGGGTGAGAACCGTTTCTTGGCGAAGGGCTCAAAACGAACAATGGCTGTTCTAATGCTGTTCTCCTTGAACAACAGGGGGGGGATGAGAACCGTTTCTTGGCGAAGGGCTCAAAACGAACAATGGCTGTTCTAATGCTGTTCTCCTTTGAACAACAGGGGATGGAAGCCTTGGGTACTTGGCGTCGGAAAGGCTCGAACCTTTGGCACTCAAGGAATATTGTCCTCCTTCTGGACAAGTGATGGTGAATCTCGAGGTCGAGGTCCCTTGGCGCACAAAGGGAGAGAGGGTCGTGGTGATGTTTCGCGACGAAAATCTGGATCTCCAATCTGATCTTAGTGGTAAAGTTTCCATATAAATAGCCAGGACATCTCCTTGGCGTGGGGGAAAATGGAGTGAAAGCTTGGAGGGAACGCACAGCCGGGCCGGAGAACAATGCCTTATCTGTTCATAAGCCTAACTCGATCTAGGCGAGGTCGGCGTATGGGGGCGAACGGGGGAACGATAACCTCCTTGTTTAAACATTGGCATCCGGTAGCTGTGATAAAACTCCAAGCCTCGAATCGAAGATGCACGTGGGCCGCATCGTGGTTTTAATTATATGGGATAGGAGTTGAATTTAACGCAGCTTTAACACGTTCTATCACAGTCAACATTGTCAAACCCTCGAAGTATTTTGAAGACTTCGATGAGCTGACCACGCAGTCTACGGGTTTCCAGCGAGAACAGATCTAATTCCCTTAGTCTATCCTCATAACTTTTATGTCGGATAGAGGGAATCAGCTTGGTTGCCCTGGCTTGTACGCGTTCCAATCTCGCGATGTTCTTTCGCAATAAAGGACTCCAAAATTGTACGGCATACTCCAGGTGCGGTCGGACAAGTAAGTTGTACAGGCACACTACAATCTCCTGGTTCCGATAACCAAACTGGCGATTAATATAGCCTAGTATCCTTTGGGCCTTTTTCTCCGCCTCAATGCACTGTTTCGAGAACTTGAGGTCACTAGTGATTGTTACACCCAAGTCCTTCTCAGTGTCGGTGGATTCCATAGCAGTGCCCTTAATGATATACTGAGATTGGGGGTTTCTGTGGCCGATATGCATCACTTTGCATTTCCCCACGTTAAAAGGCATTTGCCACGTGTCCGACCACTCCCCAATCTTCCCAAGATCTTCCTGCAGGCGGGCAGTATTTCCATCCTTTGCAACCTTCATACCAAGCTTGGTATCGTCGGCAAATTTGGAAATCTTGGCAACCATTTCACCGTCCATGTCGTTGACGTAGATGATGAATAGTAGTGGTCCCAGGACAGAACCTTGAGGCACCCCGCTAGTAACGGGCACCCACTCAGAAGACTGTCCATTCACCACCACCCGTTGCCGTCTGCCACTTAGCCAGTTCTCGATCCAGCCGGCTACTTTTCCGTCTATGCCCAGCGCTAGCACTTTCCGGAGAAGGCGGCGGTGTGGTACCTTATCAAAGGCTTTCTGAAAGTCTAGGTAGACCACATCCACCGCCTCGTCCCGATCGTGCTCACTGAAAACAAAGTGGAAAAATTCCACAAGGTTCGTCAGGCATGACCGTTGCCTTCGGAAGCCGTGCTGGGAACTCCTCAGTAGCAGGTTTGACTCTAAATACGACGTCACTTTGTCCACCATCATGCTTTCCATGAGTTTACCGACTATCGAAGTCAGACTGATAGATCGGTAGTTCGACGGTTGGTTACGATCTCCTTTCTTGAAGATTGGAGTCACCTCCGCCTCACGCCAGTCTCTAGGAACGCATTTGGTCCGGATTGACATGTTCAAGATTACGCTCAGGTGTCGTGACACTTGATCGCGCACTTCTTTCAACACTTTAGGTAGAAACCCATCCGGGCCAGATGACTTATTCGTCATTAGGTCACTGATCTTCTTTTTGATTTCAACTTCGGTGAAGTCCATATCCTCGAGCTTTTCCCCCGAGTAGGAATCCGTTGGCTGGGGGATGGGACCACATTCTTCAGTAAACACTGAAGAGAAGTAGTCGTTGAGGAGGTTAGCATTTTCTTCATCTGAATGCTTTAATATCCGCTCCTCGTTCCTCAAAGGGCCAATCGTTCGACGGATTGGTTTACGGCTGTTTACATATCCAAAGAACTCCTTGGGATTCTCTTTACACAGTCTCGCCACTCGGAGTTCCTCAGACCGCTTAGCCACCCTTATGCTGGACTTCACTCTCCTGGCTAGCCTCCGGTATTCGTCAAAGTCACCCGAGATCTTCGATTGCCGGTACATAGTTCTCTTCTCCCTAATCAGTTGGCCGATTTCTCGATTAAACCACTTAGGTTGAACAGAAGACCGACGGGGCAATTTCAGAGGGATGAAACACGATTGAAGACTCATGAATGTGGTTTTGAAACTATTCCAAGAGTCTTCAACGGCATCGCACACTTCTACCCTCACGTCAGTCAGTCCAGCTCGAAGGCTTGCAAAGTCTGCTCTTCTCAAGTCAAGTTTCTTTGATTGACTGGCAACAGACCTTACCTTCGGGATCTTGACGCTAAATCTAACTAGCTGGTGATCACTGCCACCGAGCTCTTCGCCTACAGAGATATCTTCAACGATATCATCCTCAGAGGTGAAGACCAAGTCGAGGATATTGTCTCCTCTCGTCGGTTCTCTGACCCATTGAGTGAGGAACTCGTTATTGGCGAACTCCAGGAGTAGCGCGCTCTCGCCACAGGCTGCTCTGGTTTCCAAGTCAACTTGTCTGTTGAAATCGCCCATAACGATGCACACTCTGCCTTGAACCAGCTCACCCAGCAGCTGGTACAGTTCCCTGTCCTTCTCAACGGGTTGGTAAGGGAATCTGTAAAGCACCAGGGTCCTGTATCTGACATGACCGATCTCTAGGTCAACGCCTAGGAGCTCGTGGTCGGATATAACTTTGGAGTTCGTAGATTTGATTGTATCCTTGACATACAACATTACACCGCCACCCTCTCTGTCTGGCCTATCTTTGTAGAAGAGTTGGTAGCCAGGAACCGTGAATTCGCCTTCAAAGTCTCGGTTTGAGGTTTGCATCCACGATTCGGTTATGGCTACCATTTCGGGTTCTTCCGTCGCTACGAGGCCACGGAACTCAGGAAACTTGTTCCTGATTGACCTCGCATTGAACAGAAAAACTTTCAGGGAGTCCCCTAATGTAGGACTCCCTATACTCTTCCGTTTCCTGGCTTCTTGTTTGTCGCGATGGCACCATTTTTGATAACCTCCGAGAAGGTTGTTTGGGGAGTGACTCGGGCGTACTGGCGTACGTCCGCCTTGCCAATGGGCCGGACACTCCTTTGGGTGCGCTCCATGACATCCTGGATGAGGTTGGCTAGGAACGCCTTGCCCTTAAAGGAGAGGTGCACCCGTCCCTTTGGTAGAGGTCTTTTCTACCATAGAATACGGCGTACGGGTCCACAAAAAAGACACCCTCCGCCATACAGAGGTCTGCAAGGCGCCTGTTTAGCGACATGTTCCTCAAGTGGGCAGTCCGGCTTGGACCCCACCTCGGGAGCATCCCCACCACGACGCGTCTGCGGGTTTTCAGTCCACAGTCGTCGACAGCGCCCATAACTGTCCTCATAATCTCCCCTGTAGGGCCTACCCTACCTCCTCTGAGGTAGAGGTCGTTGCCACTTACCATAAGGGCAACGACTAAAGTCTCTGAAATCTGAGACTTCTCGGCCTCAGCTCTTACCTGCTTATTCCCACAGCCTGGGATGCAGCTCACCTTAACGCTTGTGCGAAGGTGGGCCACTAGCAGGGGCTTCAGACCCCGTGCTTGAGAATCACCAATAAGGGTGACTCTTGCACATTTGTCTGTGGACGACTTACTCTTTCCTTTCGGAGGCGACTTGCCGCTTTCCTCTTGTATCTCTAATTCTTCCTCTTATTCTTCTTCTTGACTTCTTTTGTTATCTCTTCTTTTGTTTCCCGTTTCTCTTCTTCTGCTTCTACTTTCTCTTCCTCTGTTTCCACTTCTTTTCTTCTCTTTCTACTTTCTCTTCTTCTCTTTCTACTTTCTCTTCTTCTCTTTCTACTTTCTCTTCTTCTCTTTCTACTTTCTCTTCTTCTATTTCTACTTTCTCTTTTTTCTTCTTTCTTTTCTTCTTTTTGGCTCGTTGAGGAAGCCCTTCAGCAGAAGAAATCGGCTGTTGGACGTCGAGAGCCTTCTCGCCTGAGCATCTGCATCTCTCTGTTTTTAAGAGTTGAACTTCCCTTTTAAGGAGGGAGTTCTCCTCTCTCAGTTGAGCGATGCTCTCGCCCAGGCGCTTCTCGAGTTCGCAGAAGTCACAGACACTGACGCCATCTGTGAGTTCCTTGCAACTCCTTCCCCCGAAGTCTTCACTCCGTCTGTAGACTTTGCATATTTTGCAGGTTAGCTTTCGAAACGGAGGACCATTCTTCTTCGCCATGTTACAAAAATCTCGGACCATACGCATTAAAAAAGTTTTGGGGGGTTGTGATTTTCTCTCGCACTAATCACATCCGCCTATTTCCAGGAGGTTTTCGGTCGTTCGGTGAACAGACACCCTTTGATCAAGCACACCAACCCTAAGGTCTCCCCTGGGCCGGACGTCCCCAATCGTGCCACAGCTCCCAACTGAGCAGCACGAGAGCCCCAGTGAACTGGTTCTCTGATTTTTCGATAGGGGTGCTTGAGGTGTAACTGTCTTCCTACTAAGCCCTACTAATCAACTAAAAAAGGCCAGACTTGAGGCAAATAGTAAAGCTAAGTGCCCACGACTTCATCCGAGATTTTTAGCAGATCTGGCAACCAGCAAGGCACAAAAGCTCTCTCTCTCTCCAAAGATCAGTTGAGCCTTTATTCACCAAGTAGTGGTCACAGGGAGCTGGTCAGGCAATTACACTTTAGGAGAAAGCTTCTAAGGGGTACCTAGCATTTCTCCTTAATCGTACACCAAACGCCTAAGATCCCTTCAATCTCAGTCTCTTGTAACCTATGAGTGCTCCAAGGCGTTATTTAAAGAGGTTCCAAAGCCTCTCTTCTCACGCGGCATAAGGAAGCTGGTAGGGCCTTATTAATAAACAACTTATGTGTAATAGAGATGAAGGTTTGTTTTTTGTTGTTGGGTTTTTGTTTTGATTTTTTGACCGTTGAAGAGAGTTGGTGAAACTTACCACTAACAGAATCGAAGAGGTTGGTAGGGGGATGCAAGGAGACGCATCAAAGAAGTGGTAGAAAAGTTTGACAACAATTAGTCTGGATCCAACTACAGCTCCCTTACTGGCATGGGTGACCCTACCGGAATAAAAGTCCCCCAGCTTAGCTAGCTTAACTCAGGCAGATCACGCAAGCTCTCTCCCCGACGACAAGGTGGTTGTGTTGAGAGAGAGAGAGAGAGAGAGAGAGAGAGAGAGAGAGTAACAACAACAAGGAGTAACAACAACAAGGAAAGAAGGTACCCTAGGAGACCTTACGGTCCATTCAAAGAGGGTACCTTTGGACTAGCAATCGAGCGGGCCAAGGCTGCTCAATTGTTTTGGGTCCCTAAACGGTCCCTTTTCAAGACCTTGTCTAGTGTAACTTGAACTGGTCAACAGATCCACTGTTGACAACTTCCACTGGAAGTGCGTTCCACATACCGCAGATACTGTACGTGAAAAAATTTCCACACAGATTGCGGTTGTAACGCTTCAGTTCAAGTTTGAAGCCGTGATTGCGCGTTCTGTTCTCACTCAGTGTGAAAATATCCCGGTAGTCAACATTGTCGAACCCTCGAAGTATTTTGAAAACTTCGATGAGCTGACCACGCAGTCTACGGGTTTCCAGCGAGAACAGATCTAATTCCCTTAGTCTATCCTCATAACTTTTATGTCGGATAGAGGGAATCAGCTTGGTTGCCCTGGCTTGTACGCGTTCCAATCTCGCGATGTCCTTTCGCAATGAAGGACTCCAAAATTGTACGGCATACTCCAGGTGCTTTTGGACAAGTGAGTTGTACAGGCACAGTACGATCCCCTGGTTCCGATAACCAAACTGGCGCTTAATATAGCCTAGCATCCTTTAGGCCTTTTTCTCCGCCTCAATGCACTGTTTCGAGAACTTGAGGTCACTACTAATTGTTACACCCAAGTCCTTCTCAGTGTCGGTGGATTCCATAGCAGCGCCCTTAAGGATATACTGAGATTGGGGTTTCTGTGGCTGATATGCATCACTTTGCATTTCTCCACGTTAAAAGGCATTTGCCACGTGTCCGACCACTCCCCAATCTTCCCTAGATCTTCCTGCAGGCGGGCAGTATTTCCATCCTTTGCAACCTTCATACCAAGCTTGGTATCGTCGGCAAATTTGGAAATCTTGGCAACCATTTCACCGTCCATGTCGTTGACGTAGATGATGAATAGTAGTGGTCCCAGGACAGAACCTTGAGGCACCCCGCTAGTAACGGGCACCCACTCAGAAGACTGTCCATTTACCACCACCCGTTGCCGTCTGCCACTTAGCCAGTTCTCGATCCAGCCGGCTACTTTTCCGTCTATGCCAAGCGCTTGCACTTTCCGGACAAGGCAGCGGTGTGGTACCTTATCAAAGGCTTTCTGAAAGTTTAGGTAGACCACATCCACCGCCTTGTCCCGGTTCTTGCTTACTGAAAACGAAGTGAAAGAATTCTACAAGGTTCGTCAGGCATGACCATTGCCTTCGGAAGCCGTGCTGGGAACTCCTCAGTATCAGGTTTGACTTTAAATACGTAAATACGACGTCACTTTGTCCACCATGATGCTTTCCATGAGTTTACCGACTATCGAAGTCAGACTGATAAGTCGGTAGTTCGACGGTTGGTTACGGTCTCCTTTCTTGATAGATAGGAGTCACCTCCACCTCACGCCAGTCTCTAGGAACGCATTTGGTCCGGATTGATATGTTAAAGATAGTGCACAGATGACGTGATACTTCATCGCGCACTTCTTTCAACACTTTAGGTAAAAACCCATCTGGTCCAGGGGACTTATTCGTCTTTAGGTCAGCGATCTTTTTCTTTATTTCTCCTTCGGTGAAGTCCATTGCCTCCAGCTTTTCCCCCGAGTAGGAATCCTTGGCTTCGGAATGGGACCACACTCTTCAGTAAACACTGAAGTAGTCGTTCAAAGAGGTTAGCATTTTCTACATCTGAATGCTTTAATGTCCCCTCCTCATTCCTCAAAGGGTCAATCGTTCGACGGATTGGTTTTACGGCTGTTTACATATCCAAAAAACTCCTTGGGATTCTCTTTACAGAGTCTTGCCACTCGCAGTTCCTCAGACCGCTTAGCCGCCCTTATGCTGAACTTCACTCTCCTGGCTAGCCTCCAGTATTCGTCAAAGTCACCTGAGATCTTCGATTGCCGGTACACATTTCTCTTCTCCCTAAGCAGTTGCCCGATTTCTCGATTAAACCACTTTGGTTGAACAGAGGACCGACGGGAGCATTTCAGAGGGATAAAACGCGATTAAAGACTTATGTATGTGGTATGGAAACTGTTCCAAGTGTCTTCAACAGCCTCGCACTCTTCCAGCCTAACGTCAGTCAGTCCCGCGCGTAGACCTGCAAAGTCTGCTCTTCTCAAATCCAGTTTCCTTGATTTACTAGTTGCAGGCTCTGCCTTGGGGACTTTGACTACAAATCTAATTAGTCGGTGGTCACTGCCACCGAGCTCTTCGCTAACAGAGAGGTCCTCAACGATGTCATCCTCAGAGGTGAAAACCAAGTCGAGGATATTGTCTCCTCTCGTTGGCTCTCTCACCCATTGAGTCAGGAACTCGTTGTTCGTGAACTCCAGGATCAGTGCGTTCTCGTCACAGGGTTCTCTGGTTTCCCAGTCAACTTGTGTGTTGAAATCACCAATGACCTAACACACTCTGTCTTCGACAAGTTCTCCAAGTAGCTGATACAGATCTCTGTTCTTTTCAACGAGTTGGGCAGGAGGTCTATAAAAGCACTAGGGTCCTGTATTTGGCAGGACCTATCTCTAGGTCAACACCTAGTAGTTCATGGGCGGATACGATGTTGCAATCCGTCGAGTTGAGAGTATCCTTGACATACAACATCACACCGCCACCCTCTCTGCCTGGCCTATCTTTCAGGAAGAGCTGGTAACCGGGAATCGTGAATTCACCTTCAAAATCTCGGCTTGAGGTTTTTATCCACGACTCCGTTATGGCCACCATCTCAGGTTCCTTTGTTGCTACGAGGCCACGGAGCTCAGGAAACTTGTTCCTGATTGACCTCACGTTGAACAGAAGAACTTTTAGGGAGTCCCCCAGTGTAGGACTCCCTACGCTCCTCCGTTTCCCGGCTTCTTTTGTGTGGCAGTACCCCTCTTTGCCACATCTAAGAACGTCGTTCCAGGAGTGACACGGGCATGCTATCTTATGTCCGCCTTCACTCTGGGTCGGGCGCTCCTCTGCGTCCGCTCTACGACATCCTGGATTAAGTTACAGAGTACAGCCTTTCCCTTGAATGAAAGGTGCACTCCGTCCCTTTGGTAAAGGTTCTTTCGACCGTAAAAGGTGCGGCAAGGGTCCAGAAAGAAGATCCCTTCCGCCGTACAGAGGTCGGACAGGCGCTGGTTCAGGGTCACGTTCCTAGAGTGAGCTGTCCGGCTAGGACCTCTTCTTGGGAGCATCCCTACAACGACCCGTTTGCGAGTTCTCAATCCACAGTCGTCCACGGCTCCCATGACCGTGTTGAGAATTTTCTCACTGGGGCCTACTTTGCCTCCTCGGAGGTAGAGGTAATTCCCACTCACCATCAGGTCAACGACTGAATTCTCGAGATCTGAGATTTCTCAGCCTCTACCCTGATGTGGTGGTTTCCCCGTCCTGGCTGGCAGCATACCTCCACACTAGTGCGAAGGCGGGCCGCTAGCAGGGGCTGCAAACCTTGTGCTTGGGAATCGCCCACAAGGATAACCCTCGGACATTTCCGTGCAGAGGTTTGAGGCTTTCCTTGCGGAAGCGAACTCTTGGTTCCCTTTTTCTTCGCCATCTTATTTTTTGTTCTTCTTTTTCTTATTCATCTCTCCCCCCTTATCTTCCTTTGTTACATACTCTTCTGTTTTTATCTTTTCTTTCTCTGCTTTAACTTTCTCTTTTTCAGCTTCTACTTTATCTTCTGTTTCAACTTTCTCTTTTTCCTGTTTCTTTCCCTTCCTTTTCTTTTTCTTTGAGGGTTTATCCATAGCATACGGACCTAGCCCTGGGGGTAATACTGAAGATGCAGTGTTTAGTACAGGGCTTGAGGTTAGCTCTGCTATTCTGACCTCAAGCCTACGAATCAGTCCGGCGTGTTCTAATTCGAGGCTGCTTATTTTTTCCTCCAACTTCCTGGATCTTTCCCCGGAAACCCTGCATGTATCCTTTAGCTCCTTGATTTGGCCGTTTGAAATACAGTCGGTGCAGGAACTGGCCGGGTGGCATTTCGAAAAACACCCCTCCGGAAAGTCCACGCACCACTTATCTATGTGGCATATTGCGCACGTGTATTTTAGAGCTTCTGGTCCTTTCTTGCCGGTCATTCTGAACACTTCCTCTCTTTCAATACTCTGCGACCAATCAATGATAAAAAGGGGGGTTGGTGAGTTCTCCCCGCGTGAGTCGCTCCCGCCTATTGATCGGAAAGGGTTCGGAGTCTTCCAGAAGGCACGCTCCATGTGCTGCTGTTCGTCCGACCGAGTCGTCAAGCCTCGGCGTGCCGTGGCTCCCAACCAAGCAGCACAGACGCTCCCCGAAGGGGCCATCGATTTGTCACCAGTTGAACAACAACGAAGCACGCCTCTTGCTAAACTCATACTAGTTCCCTTCACAACGGCCAGGATCTCGGAGCAGCGTTCAATGGATATCCCACCCCACCAAAAGACTCGACCCAAGGCTTTTTATTGGCCTGGCAACCAACCTGGGAACAAAGGGCCGTCACCTCGGCCCGATGCTACCAGAGGCACCCGTCAACGGGTACTGGGAACGGTCAATAATTACGCGCTAGTGAAGGGGTAAACGGGGCACTACCCTCATCCCATTCATCGTGCCCCAACGCCTAGGACACCTCTAGCCCTAGTCTCTCGCAACCAGTGAACGCCGATTAGCGTTGTTTATAGAGGTTCCAAAGCTTCTCTTTTGACGCGTGAGGCAGCTGCCAGGTCCTTATATGTAGATAGAGGGAAAAAAGAGAAAGAGTGACATGATAGGAGTAGGCTTTTTTTATTGTTATTTTTCTTTTTGTATAAGTTGGAGAGACAGGATGAAAGTAAAAAAAGGAAGGAATGACGCACTTAGTCTGGAATCTCGTTTTTGACCAAATCGACAAGGAAAGCCTTACCAGGGGTACCCAGAAGAGGTAGCCCCGCCGACATAACCCTAAAGGTCAGAGGTACACACAAACTCTCTTCCGGCGACAAGAGGGTGTCACCTCTCCCTCTACTTTCATTATTAGAGAGAGAGAGAGTGAGAGAGAGAGATAGAGATAGAGAGAGAGAGAGAGAGAGAGAGAGAGAGAGAGTAACAAGGAAAGGAAGTACCCTAGGAGACCTTACGGTCCATTCAATGAGGGTACCTTTGAACTAGCAATCGAGCGGGCACAAGGCTGCTCAATTGTTTTGCGTCCCTAAACAGCCACTTTTTAAGACCTTGTCTAGTCTTGACTTGAATTGGTCAACAGATTCACTGTTGAAAACTTCCACTGGAAGTGCGTTTCACATACCGCAGATACTGTACGTGAAAAAATTTCCCCCCAGATTGCGGTTGTAACGCTTCAGTTCAAGTTTGAAGCCGTGATTACGCGTTCTGTTCTCACTCACTGTGAAAATATCCCGGTAGTCAACATTGTCGAACTCTCGCAGTATTTTGAAAACTTCGATAAGCTGCTCACGCTGTCTACGGGTTTCCAACGAGAACAGATCTAATTCCCTTAGTCTATCCTCATAACTTTTATGTCGGATAGAGGGAATTAGCTTGGTTGCCCTGGCTTGTACGCGTTCCAATCTCGCGATGTCCTTTCGCAATGAAGGACTCCAAAATTGTACGGCCTACTCCAGGTGCGGTCGGACAAGTGAGTTGTACAGGCACAGTACAATCTCCTGGTTCCGATAACCAAACTGGCGCTTAATAAAGCCTAGCATCCTTAAGGCCTTTTTCTCCGCCTCAATGCACTGTTTCGAGAACTTGAGGTCACTAGTGATTGTTACACCCAAGTCCTTCTCAGTGTCGGTGGATTCAATAACAGTGCCCTTAAGGATATACTGAGATTGGGGGTTTCTGTGGCCGATATGCATCACTTTGCATTTCCCCACGTTAAAAGGCATTTGCCACGTGTCCGACCACTCCCCAATCTTCCCAAGATCTTCCTGCAGGCGGGCAGTATTTCCATCCTTTGCAACCTTCATACCAAGCTTGGTATCGTCGGCAAATTTGGAAATCTTGGCAACCATATCACCGTCTATGTCTTTGACATAGATGATGAATATTAGTGGTCCCAGGACAGAACCTTGAGGCACCCCGCTAGTAACGGGCACCCACTCAGAAAACTGTTCATTTACCACCACCCGTTGCCGTCTGCCACTTAGCCAGTTCTCGATCCAGCCGGCTACCTTTCCGTCTATGCTAAGCGCTAGCACTTTCCGGAGAAGGCGGCGGTGTGGTACCTTATCAAAGGCTTTCTGAAAGTCTAGGTAGACCACATCCACCGCTTTGTCCCAATCGTGCTCACTGAAAACGAAGTGGAACAATTCTACAAGGTTCGTCAGCCATGACCGTTGCCTTCGGAAGCCGTGCTGGGAACTCCTCAGTAGCAGGTTTGACTTTAAATACGTAAATACGACGTCACTTTGTCCACCATCATGCTTTCCATGAGTTTACCGACTATCGAAGTTAGACTGATAGGTCGGTAGTTCGACGGTTGGTTACGATCTCCTTTCTTGAAGATTGGAGTCACCTCCGCCTCACGCCAGTCTCTAGGAACGCATTTGGTCCGGATTGACATGTTCAAGATTACGCTCAGGTGTCGTGACACTTGATCGCGCACTTCTTTCAACACTTTAGGTAGAAACCCATCCGGGCCATGTGACTTATTCTTTCTTAGGTCAGCGATCTTTTTCTTTATTTCTTCTTGGGTGAAGTCCATTGCCTCCAGCTTTTCCCCCGAGTAGGAATCCTTGGCTTCGGAATGGGACCACACTCTTCAGTAAACACTGAAGTAGTCGTTCAAAGAGGTTAGCATTTTCTGCATCTGAATGCTTTAATGTCCCCTCCTCGTTCCTCAAAGGGCCAATCGTTCGACGGATTGGTTTACGGCTGTTTACATATCCAAAGAACTGTTTGGGATTCTCTTTACAGAGTCTCACCACTTGGAGTTCCTCAGACCGCTTAGCCGCCCTTATGCTGGACTTCACTCTCCTGGCTAGCCTTCGGTATTCGTCAAAGTCACCCGAGATCTTCGATTGCCGGTACATAGTTCTCTTCTCCCTAATCAGTTGGCCGATTTCTCGATTAAACCACTTAGGTTAAACAGAAGACCGACGAGGGCATTTCAGAGGGATGAAACACGATTGAAGACTCATGAATGTGGTTTTGAAACTATTCCACGAGTCTTCAACGGCATCGCACACTTCTACCCTTACGTCAGTCAGTCCAGCTCGAAGGCTTGCAAAGTCTGCTCTTCTCAAGTCAAGTTTCCTTGATTGACTGGCAACAGACCTTACCTTCGGGATCTTGACGCTAAATCTAACTAGCTGGTGATCACTGCCACCGAGCTCTTCGCCTACAGAGATATCCTCAACGATATCATCCTCAGAGGTGAAGACCAAGTCGAGGATATTGTCTCCTCTCGTCGGTTCTCTGACCCATTGAGTGAGGAACTCGTTGTTGGCAAACTCCAGGAGTAGCGCGCTCTCGCCACAGGCTGCTCTGGTTTCCAAGTCAACCTGTCTGTTGAAATCGCCCATAACGATGCACACTCTGCCTTGAACCAGCTCACCCAGCAGCTAGTACAGTTCCCTGTCCTTCTCAACGGGTTGGGAAGGGGGTCTGTAAAGCAGCAGGGTCCTGTATCTGACATGACCGATCTCTAGGTCAACGCCTAGGAGCTCGTGGTCGGATATAACGTTGGAGTTCGTAGATTTGATTGTATCCTTGACATACAACATTACACCGCCACCCTCTCTGTCTGGCCTATCTTTGTGGAAGAGTTGGTAGCCAGGAACCGTGAATTCGCCTTCAAAGTCTCGGTTTGAGGTTTTTATCCACGATTCGGTTATGGCTACCATTTCGGGTTCTTCCGTCGCTACGAGGCCACGGAGCTCAGGAAACTTGTTCCTGATTGACCTCGCATTGAACAGAAGAACTTTCAGGGATTCCCCTAATGTAGGACTCCCTATACTCTTCCGTTTCCCGGCTTCTTGGTGGTGCGGTGGCACCATCTTTGACCACCTCCGAGAAAGGTTGTTTGGGGAGTGACTCGGGCGCACTGGCGTACATCCGCCTTCCCAATGGGCCAGACACTCCTTTGGGTGCGCTCCACGACATCCTGGATGAAGTTGGCTAGGAACTCCTTGCCCTTAAAGAAGAGGTGCACCCCGTTCCTTTGGTAGAGGTCATTTCTACCATAGAATACGGCGTACGGGTCCACAAAAAAGACACCCTCAGCCGTACAGACGTCTGCAAGGCGCCTGTTTAGCGACATGTTCCTCAAGTGGGCAGTCCGGCTTGGACCCCACCTCGGGAGCATCCCCACCACGACGCGTCTGCGGGTTTTCAATCCACAGTCGTCGACAGCGCCCATAACTGTCCTCATAATCTCCCCTGTAGGGCCTACCCTACCTCCTCTGAGGTAGAGGTCGTTGCCACTTACCATATGGGCAACGACTGAAGTCTCTGAAATCTGAGACTTCTCGGCCTCAGCTCTTACCTGCTTATTCCCACATCCTGGGATGCAGCTCACCTTAACGCTTGTGCGAAGGTGGGCCGCTAGCAGGGGCTTCAGACCCCGTGCTTGAGAATCACCAATAAGGGTGACTCTTGCACATTTGTCTGCGGATGACTTAGTCTTTCCTTTCGGAGGCGACTTGCCGCTTTTTGTCTTGAGAGAGAGAGAGAGAAAGAGAGAGAGAGAGAGAGAGAGTGAGAGAGAGAGTAACAAGGAGTAACAAGGAACGTAAGTACCCTAGGAGACCTTACGGTCCATTCAAAGAGGGTACCTTTGGACTATCAATCGAGCAGGCACATGACTGCTCAATTGTTTTGCGTCCCTAAACGGTCCCTTTTCAAGACTTTGTCTAGTCTTGACTTGAATTGGTCAACAGATTTACTGTTAACAACTTCTACTGGAAGTGCGTTCCACTTACCGCAGATACTATAGGTGAAAAAATTTCCCCCCAGATTGCGGTTGTAACGCTTCAGTTCAAGTTTGAAGCCGTGATTGCGCGTTCTGTTCTCACTCACTGTGAAAATATCCCGGTAGTCAACATTGTCGAACCCTCGAAGTATTTTGAAAACTTCGATGAGCTGACCACGCAGTCTACGAGTTTCCAGCGAGAACAAATCTAATTCCCCTAGTCTATCCTCATAACTTTTAAGTCGGATAGAGGGAATCAGTTTGGTTGCCCTGGCTTGTACGCGTTCCAATCTCGCGATGTCCTTTCGCAATGAAGGACTCCAAAATTGTACGGCCTACTCCAGGTGCGGTCGGACAAGTGAGTTGTACAGGCACAGTACAATCTCCTGGTTCCGATAACCAAACTGGCGCTTAATAAAGCCTAGCATCCTTAAGGCCTTTTTCTCCGCCTCAATGCACTGTTTCGAGAACTTGAGGTCACTAGTGATTGTTACACCCAAGTCCTTCTCAGTGTCGGTGGATTCAATAACAGTGCCCTTAAGGATATACTGAGATTGGGGGTTTCTGTGGCCGATATGCATCACTTTGCATTTCCCCACGTTAAAAGGCATTTGCCACGTGTCCGACCACTCCCCAATCTTCCCAAGATCTTCCTGCAGGCGGGCAGTATTTCCATCCTTTGCAACCTTCATACCAAGCTTGGTATCGTCGGCAAATTTGGAAATCTTGGCAACCATGTCACCGTCCATGTCGTTGACGTAGATGATGAATAGTAGTGGTCCCAGGACAGAACCTTGAGGCACCCCGCTAGTAACGGGCACCCACTCAGAAGACTGTCCATTTACCACCACCCGTTGCCGTCTGCCACTTAGCCAGTTCTCGATCCAGCCGGCTACTTTTCCGTCTATGCCCAGCGCTAGCACTTTCCGGAGAAGGCGGCGGTGTGGTACCTTATCAAAGGCTTTCTTAAAGTCTAAGTAAACCACATCCACCGCCTTTTACCGATCGTGCTCAGTGAAAACGAAGTGGAACAATTCCACAAGGTTCGTCAGGCATGACTGTTGCCTTCGGAAGCCGTGCTGGGAACTCCTCAGTAGCAGGTTTGATTCTAAATACGACGTCACTTTGTCCACCATCATGCGTTCCAAGAGTTTACCGAGTATCAAAGTCAGACTGATAGGTCGGTAGTTTGACGGTTGGTTACGATCTCCTTTCTTGAAGATTGGAGTCACCTCCGCCTCACGCCAGACTCTAGGAACGCATCCGGTCCGGATTGACATGTTAAAGATAGCGCACAGATGTCGTGATACTTCATTGCACACTTCCTTCAACACCTTGGGTGGAAACCCGTCCGGTCCAGGGGACTTATTCGTCTTTAGGTCAGCGATCTTTTTCTTTATTTCTCCTTCGGTGAAGTCCATTGCCTCCAGCTTTTCGCCCGAGTAGGAATACGTGGGAACGGGGATGGGACCACACTCTTTAGTAAACACTGAGGAGAAGTATTCTTTGAGAAAGTTAGCATTTTCTGCATCTGAGTGAGTTAATGCACCCTTCTCATCCACTAAGGGGCCAATCCTATGATGGACTAGTTTATGGCTATTTACATAGCCGAAGAACTCCTTGAGGTTCTCCTTGCAGAGTCTTGCCACTCGGATTTCCTCAGTACGCTTAGCCGCCCTTATGCTGGACTTTACTCTCCTGGCTAGCTTCCGGTACTCGTCAAAGGCACCCGAGATCTTCGATCGCCGGTACACAGTTCTCTTCTCCCTAAGCAGTTGGCCGATTTCTCGATTAAACCACTTTGGTTGAACAGAAGACCGACGGAGGCATTTCAGAGGGATGCAACTTGATTGAAAACTCATGAATGTGGTTTTGAAACTGTTCCAAGAGTCTTCAACAGCATCGCTTTCTTCTAGCCTTGCGTCAGTCAGTCACGCGTGTAGACCTGCAAAGTCTGCTCTTCTCAAGTCAAGTTTCCTTGATTGACTGGCAACAGACCTTACCTTCGGGATCTTGACGCTAAATCTAACTAGCTGGTGATCACTGCCACCGAGCTCTTCGCCTACAGAGATATCCTCAACGATATCATCCTCAGAGGTGAAGACCAAGTCGAGGATATTGTCTCCTCTCGTCCGTTCTCTGATCCATTGAGTGAGAAACTCGTTGTTAGCGAACTCCAGGAGTAGCGCGCTCTCGCAACAGGCTTCTCTGGTTTCCCAGTCAACTTGTCTGTTGAAGTCGCCCATAACGATGCACACTCTGCCTTGAACAAGCTCACCCAGCAGCTGGTACAGTTCCCTGTCCTTCTCAACGGGTTGGGAAGGGGGTCTGTAAAGCACCAGGTTCCTGTATCTGACAGGATCTATCTCTAGGTCAACGCCTAGGAGCTCGTGATCGGATATAATGTTGGAGTTCGTAGATTTGATTGTATCCTTGACATACAACATTACACCGCCACCCTCTCTGTCTGGCCTATCTTTGTGGAAGAGTTGGTAGCCAGGAACCGTGAATTCGCCTTCAAAGTCTCGGTTTGAGGTTTTTATCCACGATTTGGTTATGGCTATCATTTCGGGTTCTTCCGTCGCTACGAGGCCATGGAGCTCAGGAAACTTGTTCCTGATTGACCTCGCATTCAACAGAATAACTTTCAGGGAGTTTCCGACTGTAGGACTCCCTACGCTCTTCCGTTTCCCGGCTTGTTTGTTGGCGAGGCACCCCTTTTTGCGATCTCTGAGAAGGTCGTTCCTGGAGTGACATGGGCGTACTGGCGTACGTCCGCCCTCACTCTGGGCCGGATACTCTTTTCGGTCCTCTCTACGACATCCTGGATCATGTTCGACAGAAAGGCCTTTCCTTTAAAGGAAAGATGTACCCCATACCTTTGGTAGAGATCATTTCTACCATAAAAATTCGGTACGGGTCCACAAAAAAGACCCCCTCTGCCGTACACAAATCTGACAGGCGCCGGTTTAAAGAGATATTCATCGAGTGAGCGGTTCGTGTTGGACCTCTCCTCGGGAGCATCCCGACTACCACGCGCTTGCGGGTTTTAAGCCCACAGTTGTCCCCGGCACCCATGACCGTGTGAAGGATTTTATCTGTAGGGCCTACCTTACCTCCTCTCAGGTAGAGGTCGTTTCCACTGACCATCAGAGCAGCAACTGAGCTCTCAGAAATCTGTGATTTCTCAGCCTCTACTCTGATGTGGTGGTTACCACATCCTGGCAGGCAGCTTACCTTAACGCTAGTGCGAAGGCGGGCCGCTAGCAGGGGCTGCAGGTCCCGTGCCTGGGAATCACCCACAAGGATGACCCTGGCACATTTGCCTGCTGTGCTCGGATTCTTTATTTTCGGAGGCAAGCTATCCGATTCCTCTCTCTTCCCTATCATGGTCTTTTCAGGCTTTGCTTTTTTCTTCTTCCTCTTATTCTTCTTCTTCTCTATCATCTTTTCCCCCCTTGTCATCCTTTTCATTAACTTCTTCTACCTTTTCTTCTTCTATTTCTCCTCTTCTTCTTTCTTCTTTCCCTTTTTCGTCTTTTTTTCTTTTTTCCTTTTGGCGTCTCTGCCACATTCGGGCCCGGGCTCTCTGCAGAGGTGGTGTTTGCCACAGGACTCGAGAGCTCGTTTATCTTCTCTTCGAGCCTGCGGATCTATTGGGAGTGCTCCTCCTTGAGCCTCTCGATTTTCTGTTCAAGGTCTGTAGTTCTTTTCCTGTAGTAGGCGACTACTTCCTCTACTTCCTTCTTTAAAATGCAAGTGGTGCATACACTGCCTGGGTGGCATTTCGCAAAGCAGCCTTCCGGGAAGTCAACGCACCACTTGTCCTTCTTACATGTGACACACGTGAATTTTAGCGCTGCTGGACCTTTCTTGCCTGCCATTTTGAACACTCTATTTCTTAAGCTTGTGACCAATCAATATATAAAATAGGGGTTGGTGAGTTCTCCCCGCGTGAGTCGCTCCCGCCTATTGATCGGAGTCGCTTCATAGTCTTCCAGAAGGCACGCTCCATGTGCTGCTGTTCGTCCGACCGAGTCGTCAAGCCTCGGCGTGCCGTGGCTCCCAACCAAGCAGCACAGACGCTCCCCGAAGGGGCCATCGATTTGTCACCAGGTGAACAACAACGAAGCACGCACCTTACTAAACTCCTACTAGGACCCTTCACAACGGCCAGGATCTCGGAGTAGCGTTCAATGGATATCCCGCCACACCAAGGAACTCGACCCAAGGCTTTTTATTGGCCTGGCAACCAACATGGGAACAAAGGGCCGTCACCTCGGACCAATGCTACCAGAAGCACCCGTCAACGGGCACTGGGAACGGTCAATAATTACGCGCCAGGGAAGGGGTTAACGGGGCACTACCCTCATCCCCTTCATCGTACCCCAACGCCTAGGACACCTCTAGTCCTAGTCTCTCGCAACCAGTGAGCGTCGATTGGCGTTGTTTATAGAGGTTCCAAAGCCTCTCTTCTGACGCGTGAGGTAGCTGCCAGGTCCTTATATGTAGATAGAGGGCAAAAAGGGAAAGAGTAACATGATAGGAGTAGGCTTTTTTTGTTTTTTTTTCTTTTTGTATAAGTGGGAAATAGGATAAAAGTAAAGAAAAAAAAGAGAAGGATAGAGTAGAAAAAAGGAAAGAATGACGCACTTAGTCTGGAACCTCGTTTTCGACCAAATCGACAAGGGAAGCCCTGCCAGAGGTACCCAGAAGAGGTACCCCCGCCGACATAGCTCGAAAAGTCAGAGGTACACACAAGCTCTCTTCCCGCGACAAGGGGGCGTCACCTCTCCCTCTGGTTTCATCAATGAGAGAGAGAGAGAGAGAGCAAACAAAACAAACAGGTTTACTATATATATATACCCTGTGTAGCTCATTCACTAAATCTGCTTGACCGAAGTCCTGTTGACTGCTGTCAAGAGGCTCTTAATTTCTAGCGATCGGAGTATGTAATATGTAGGCTACTGGCACCAAATTCAATAGGCCCAGCAAACACCTCCACAAAAAGTACGCGCGCTGGTCTAATTAAATCACAGCATACTCTACTCATAAAATAAATGTCTAAATTGGAATAAGGATTGAGAATGCATAGATTAAACTGCATATATTAATTTAAATGCAAAAATAAAGAATGTAATATATTTGTTAGTATATGTATATATATATGTGTATATATATATATATATATATATATATATATATATATATATATATATATATATATATATATATATATATATATATATATATATATTAATGCAAGCGACCGTTGGAAGTGAGGGCGAGACAAACAATGTACGATTGCGCGAAAGGTCAGAATCCCTTCTGTCAATAAGTCAAGACGTAAATAACATTTTATGTCTCAGATTAGATTTCTCGAAAGACGGAAGTCTACGGAACACCAGGTTAAATACACCCGGTGACCAAACGGAATTGTATCACTAAACTGCGACAAGCCTATCCTGTTATATAGATAAAACTTGAGAGATGTAAGTAAATTGTAATACACAGCCGTTCAAAATAATATTGCAGATAAGATGAAAGAGCTAGATTTCATTTTTATGTTGAATTTTTGGAATTTTCACAGAGTAAGCATAGTTCTACAAAATGGGGATGTGAATTTTAAAACATGTGCAGATATGTATGTATCGTTCGCTAATCAGCTGTGCACTTCAAGAGATGAATTTGAAAAAAAAAGAAGAAAAAATCCAAAGGAAATGTTACCAGATGTTTATTAGAAGGCAGCTACAACTCGCAAACGTATCGGAAAGAAGTGCCAAATGATGGAGATACACTAGGGATATATCTCAATGCCAGAGATAAATTTCATATCACAAACTTTTGCGCAATTTTTTATAAACTTGCAACTGCGAAGAAGACAAGACGAGAGATATTCAAATAAATAGCAGAAAGATTTTCTTTTCTAAGTGATGTACCATATGATGTCACTTCATCCTCTACTAATATTGAAAGGTATTCTCAGTGCATCAACAGCTGATTAATGCTTACATAGAGGACTTCAACAGTATTTTTTCAACTGAGCTTCAGCAGTTTCATTTATAATTACGCCATAAGTTCAGCGCAAGAGAAAATGTAGAAACAAGATTCAGTCATACAGAACTTTATAAAATAATTATAGAAGACAATATTGAGTGAGCCTTTCCAAATGGAGACATTGCCTTCCGTATATTTTAAACAGTAATGGTCACAAATTGCTCAGCTGAGCGTTCATTTTCACATTTGAAATATATTAAAAACTCCCCTCAGAACAATTATGCAACAAGGTAGGCTGGATGCCTTATGTCTATTATGTATAGAAGGAAATGTGTTACGTAAGATTGGTTATGAGGATCTGATCAAAGAATCTGCAAGGGAAAAAAGTAGGAGAAAATTATTCAACTCTAAATAAAATTGTAATAAATATTATTTTCCTTCTTACTGTAAGTTTTATTTAATTTCTAATTTTCGATAAATAAAACTTTATTTTATGGTTTATTATTTTATATATTCCAAATTACAAATGTATGGAGGCCCCCAAATTTTTGTGTTTAGGGCCTCTAAGAGTCTTAATCTGGAGGGGGGATGGATGGGGAGAGAGCTTGCCCCGAATCCTTTTGACTCGCCTCCACACCTCTGCTAGAGGAGTCTTCCAGTTAAGTGAAGACACGTATGCTGCCTCGAGGGGGCAGGAGCAGGAGGTATCTTTCTTAAAATTGAGGCAACATACGTCCCAGGCAACGCCGGGCGCCCCTCGACCAAGTCCTTAGTCTTGCGAAATGATAGAGGATCCTGGGGTTGACTAACCAGGATTTCCTTCTCAAGGAGATACGCACCATAATGCTTCGAAGAAGCGGGATGAGGCCCTCCGCAATTGACACACTTGGCCATACACGATTTGGACTTATCCTCTGCAGCCTTGGAGCAACTTACACAGACTTCGGGTAACCCCGAATTTGTACGTCCACAGGAGCGATTCATGTGGCTGAAGCGGTGTCAGTATTAACACCTCTGCGGCATTGCGCGAATGCCTTCACGCGGTAGCGATCCAACCAGCACACGCCGAGTCAGGGAGCTCGTCACAGTCGAGCCTGGCGAAGATATTGGGGTATGTCTCAGGGCCTCTTCCCGTTTTCGCCCTACACGTTCGTCCTTGACCGCTCTTTAGTCGGCCAGCTCTCGAATTTGAAAACGCAGCGAGCAAATGTCCCATTCCAGACAGCTTAAGAATATTATCGCCGATCTGTCTACGTTCCTTTCCTTGACCAGGTGTTGCCTGAGCTGCTGAACCGATTTGGGAGTGATACTTTCCGGGTCGCATTCAGCATCAAACATTTGCTCAGTGGCACCAATGGAGATCTTGCTGCTTTAGTGAGTGCGGAAAAGGCTTACGAGGCTGACATCGAAGCCATGAGCCTTTTCAAGGCCGAAATGGAGCGTTGTTATCTCAACAGTCAGGTTTGACTCCATTAGAGACCACCTTACTCACGCCCAGGATCGAATATATCCTAACCTGACAAAACTCCTCCAAGTTCTGATCACGTTCCCAATCTTGAACGCTGAAGTTGAACGCTCATTTTCAACAGTGAAGCGTCTGAAAACATATTCAAGCAATACCATAGGTCAATAACACCCGAATGGCCTGGCACTATTCGCTGTTCACAACGAAATTGAAGTTAAAATAGTCAGTATATTCAACCTATTTACCCAAAGAAACAGGAGGTTGATGCTCGTGTAAAATAATAAATAGCGAATATCATATTTGCCATTGTTATATTTATAATGCTATTTTTATATTGCTATTGGTATACAGTTTTATTTCTTTATCTTACAATACAAAGCAATCTGATAAATCTCTTCTTTAATTGAGTGTTATACCCAAGACTTCTCAGAGAAGAAAACTTTGTTTAAAACCCCCCTAAATTTTGATCCTGGATCCGTCCCTGACCCGGGATATAAGGGTTTCCGCCCCCACAACAACTGGATGGAGGCCGGACAGAAGGATGCGCCATTTACACTCGGAATGATGTCTACGTTCTTCTCTCTGCTTTAAGTATCCCCTTTCACTTCAAGCAGTAGCAGTGAAACTGCACCTGGATAGGAGGTATACTGTTATTTCTGCGTACATTCCACCCTCATCCGACTTCGACGCTGGGATTCTGCCGCGTCGTGGCACGGTTGCCGAGGCCCTTTCTATTGCTCGGGGATTCGAACGATACACATACACCCCATTTGGGGATGACTACTCTATCAATCCCAGGGATCAGGTCCTTGCTGACCTGATCGACGAGCTGGAGATATGTGGCCTAAATATGGACGAGTTTACGCATCACTGCCAATGAGCCGCTTCATTTTCCTGTCTTGATCCATCCTTGCGCTCTCCAGATGCACATCCTGAATTGGGGTGGGAGGTGCAAAAACCTCTATGGTAGTGATTACTTTCCCATTCAAATAACATTTTATGGACAGCTGCCACCTGACAGACCCCCCATCTCCAGTGGTGCTTGGCGCGGACTAGGTGGTGTGCATTTATTGTAAATGATTGATTTTTCTTTCCTAGTCGAGGGGTTTAGATCAGTGGATGAGGCCGCTGAAATTTGATCCCGCAACCACTTCGCCATGGGCCTAGAATGTCAGGCCGTTTTGCACGTCAACCGCGTCCGGTGGTCAAGCGAGTGTGAGACGGCACTCAAGCACAAGCTTTATGTTACACCTGCTTTCTGACGCCCGAATGATTTCACTGTTAGGGAATTTCGTTGAGCAAGGGCTAGTATCAGGTATGTTTCGAAGCACGCTCGCTCGCCGCTCTTCCTGGAGGGCATACCTGTCTTCACTTAACTGCAAGACCCCTCTTGCGGAGATGTGGAAGCCAGTCAAAAGCATTCGGGTCAAGATCTCGCATGACCACCTTCTCGTTCTCCATGAAAAGTGGACCACAACTTAGAAACCCGTGTCCGTGGCGAAGTATTTTGCTCCACCAGCATTCAATGCAGGTCGTAATGTTCGTAAAGGCTGCCAACAAACCTTCGACGACAGTGAGTTGCCTTCCGCTCTCGCTTCGTGCGTGGACACTGCCCTTGGTCCAGACGATGTTCTGTATGCCATGCTTTGACCCCTAGGTGAATGAGTAATGGCCTTTCTGAAAGATTTGTTCAACAGGATCTAGATAGAGGGTATCCCCCCTAGACTCCTGGCGAATTGCTACTCTGCTCGCGTTTCGCAAACTAGGGAGATATCCGTCTATTCGGGGCCGGTTTCCGTCCAATTTCGATTTTCTCACGCGCGTTGCAAGTTGATGGAAAAATGCTAAATGCTAGACTAACCTTTTCCCTGCCCAGTGAGGCTTCCGTGAACTCACACCGCGTCGGATGCTCTGTTCCGAGTGGAAATGCCGGCTGCGAGTCCTTCCTTCGTAGACAGCATTAGGTCACGGGGTTTTTCGATCTGGAGGAGGCCCATGATTGAGGGAGGGACATCAGCCCCCCCAAAATCTGTTTATTTTTATATTTCTTGTTTAAGTCATACTTGTATTCAGAAAGAGTTGTGTAATAACACACACACACACACACACACATATATATATATATATATATATATATATATATATATATATATATATATATATATATATATATATATATATATATATATATATAGTTATTAGTTTCGATATCTAGTCACTATTTACCAACATTCCTATTAATGAAGTAATAGATATTATTCTTCAAATAGCGTTTGCTAACTCGGACTTTTTCAAATGTTTTACCCCTCAAACACTTAAACTGTCACTGCAACTTGTATTTAAAGACAGCTATTTTCTTTTCAACAATAGTTTTTACTAACAAATTGATGGTGTAGGTATGGGTTCCCCCATTGCTCCCATCGCTGCCGACATTTTCATGGCAAACATGGAAGAACTGATTTTTAATAGCTGCCCTGAAAGTTTTGCCTAGTTTTTTTTTATTGCCGCTTCGTTGATGACTGCTTCGCCATATTTCATAACAAAGATCATGCAAACAGTTTTTTAGAGTTTATCAACGCCCTGCATACCGACATTAAATACACTGTCAAATTTGAAAAAGACAATGTCCTTTCCTTTTTGGACTTATTGATTGACAAGTTAGGCAATAAAATGAACACCCAAGTGTTCCGAAAACCTACCTTCACTGGCTTAGGACTCAATTTTTTCACTTTCTGCGACCAACTCTTCAAAATCAATTCTATAAAAACACTTCTTCACCGTGCTTATCACCTATCCTCAACCTATTATTCTCTCCATAAAGAATTTGACTTTCTTCGTAAATTTTTCCAAAATGACTGTTATCCCAGTAATTTATACGATAAGTTACTATCGGGGTATGACATTATATTATATCAATACCATATTATATCTATGGGGGAAGGGACTAATAACTTAAAGGCGAACCGACAAGTGGGGGAACGCCACGAGTTTCGATGCGCGGATAAGCGAGAAAAGAGTGCAAAACGAGGTCAGGTAAAATTTGGGCAATGGCAAAGCTCAAGGTTATTTAAAGAGGCATACACATAAATATAATTTTATTTGCATAAAATAAGAGAATCAATGGGAAAAATTAAATTGGTTAACGAGGGGGGTATTGCAGAGTTATGCATCAGACTCTGAAGTTAGAAAATAAGGCGTTACAGAAGGAGACTATTCCAATGGGGAGGATTAACTCAAATGGATTGCTGAAGGGGGAGAGGGGTTGGCTTACGGAGGATTCCAAGTGAGACGTGAGGGTAAGGTTTCACGGATGTATTCTGCAGGCGATAAACCTGAGGGCGAGGGGGCTCGGAGCTTCTGAGCGGGAAGTTGACGTAATGACGGTTCTCCAAACGGGGGGATGGTGCGGTAACGTCCGGTCCAGGGGAGAGTATTTTGGCCACCCGAAAACGAGGAGGAAACGAGGAGGGCTTCGACAAGTTAAAGAGTGGGGTCGGAAAAATCGCTCGGTGGCGATCGTCAATTGGAATTACCTCACTGGCTGGGCTAATTCCAGCACACGAAAAGTTCAGCCGTCACTTTGCTTCGTTATTAGCACCTGACTTGGAACTAGGGGAATGCTTCTTGGATTCTGGCAGGACTCCTCAACTCTGTGTCTCCCACCTGGAAGACGAGCCCTATATATCCGAGGCTTGCCCCGCAGGAGGGGGGGGGGTAACAGAGCTACTCTCGAATGGCCTCGAATCTTCACGCCGAGGTGATTCTAACCCGCGAAAAGGTGGTCCGAGGTGGACCCGGTTCGAGGATACGGCTTGTGGATGGTGGAGAGGGAGGCTTAACAATTTAAGCCTAACCAAATTCTAGAATTTTTTATAGCGCACGGACGTCACTTCCGTGCTGGAAAAGAAATTCCACGTGGGATTCCCCCACAGTTACTTAAGAAATTCTTATACCAGCAATATGAGCCAGGGTTACCTATTAGCATCGCCCCCAAAGACTCTCTCTATGTATCTTTACCATACTTAGGTTCTCTCAACCGTTCTTTCCGTAAAGAATTATTAAGACTCCTCCAACAATATTTTACTCGCATCAATTTTCAAATAATCTTTACAAATAATTTATCAATTGGTTCAATATTCAATGAAAGGGAAACTCCCTCAGAACTTCGCAGCTGCCTTGTTTATCAGTCCATTCGTCCTCGCTGTGTCGAGGCTCATTTTTTAGGCAGCACCGTTCGTTCTATGGAGGCCAGGATGTGTTCTCACCTGGGTACTAACAATAGAACCTTTGAACCATAAAGAAATATCAGCCATAAGAACTCATTATACAATGTAAAACTGATGTCACTCATGAAAATTTTAACCACTTCCCCATCTATCAAGCTCAACCCGGTAGGTTACATGCTTCACCCCTTTCTCTACTTAGTCTTTCCCATTTAAATGATGTTTTGTCTATCTGATTTGGATTTTCACCTTAGACCAATAATTAATATGTTAGAATTTAAATATTTCTTCATTTCTCTTTGCCAAACTATATATAAACAGTTTTTTAAACCGTTGCGACCGAATCTAACTTATTTAATACATGTATAAAATATAGGTAAATATCAAAAATCATGATTAAATTCACCATTATACTTCAGCTAGCGTCCAGAAACTACAATTTATAATTTTCTGATATGTAGAAAAAATCAATTCCGATCTGAGAGAGTTAGTGCTCACTCCTATGCGAGTACTGTTATTTGTTATCAATGCTGTAAAATATAACCATTATTAATGATCAATGCCCTTATCTCAGACTACTCAAAGGGAAGAATTTAGGCTACCCCCCGTCCCCTTCCCATGAAAAAATCCTGGATGTGCCACTGCCTTGACGCTACGGTTGCCTCGAGCCGGATGGATGTTAAGATTATCTTCTGCTGAGTTCTTGGACCTGTGGGAATTTGGATGAATGAGAGCGCCGCTGAGGGCGCCAAAGAGTCCGTGAGGCCTCTGCGACCAGACCAGCGTTGGGATTTTCCTCGCACTGACTGCATAGTAAGATTCAGGGCAGCCCTCCAGGCTGTTGACATTGAAGATGCGCCAAGGCCGAGGGAAACTGGAAGTTTTATGCCATTGCGCCGACTATTCGCATTAACCTACCTACACGCCCTCCCCAATGCCACGACGGCTTCAGGTCGCTTTCTGTCAACTTAGCATTGGGCATACTCGCGGTGCGCACCGCCAATTGATGGGGCACTTGCCCATATTTTTATTGCGAAGAGTGCGTTGTCCCCCTGACTGTTCGGCACATTTTGTGTTGAATGTCCCAGTCAGACTGATGTTCGCGCACGTTACTTGTCCCGGTATAGGGATGAGCGGGATCTATACCGATTTTCCCTTGTACTTGCGACGGGTTCCTGTTTAAACACTTATGGACTATCTGCTTTTTTGGTGGAGGTTGGGCTCCTCTATTTTAGTTGACTCTCTTTGTTGTAGGTCGCATTCTCCTACGCCTGGGAAAGGCGGGCCTTCCCTCAACTCCGGAGCGTCCTGTCTCTATTTTTTACTTTCGTTTGTTTGTGTTTTATTTTATTTTTTGCTTTTGCACACTTTCTGCTCGTGTTTTTTGTATAACCTAACCTAACAGTAGGCTTTGAACCGACTTATGGCCAGCTAGGAAGTCATCAGGTGGCAGGTAAATAAAAAAATAATCATACGTAGTCTCTCCCTGTAGGTTATCGCGCACCAACTTTCGATTTTCTATGGCAAAATTTATGGAAGATGTTATGATAGAAATACGTCTATATTCCTATCACAACATCTTCCATAACTCTCGCCAGAGCATACTATAGGTATAAAAATGGCAAGTTGTGGTGGTGTATATATGTGCTAGTGGACATGGACATAGAAGAGCCCATAAGAGTAACTCTTATGAATTTGAACCAGCCATGGATATGAAATTCGCTTTAACCGCACTGTTGATTAGCACCCATCAGATATTTTTAATGTTGATGGGCTAAAATTATTAGATAACAAGTTTATTTAGCTTGCGTATCTGTAATATTTGTCTCACAAATGTACTAGCAACCATTTTTTATCTTCAGAGAAAAAATAAGAACTAATGATATGTAAGTTTACTTGTGTCTTGTTCAAGTCCTGATCTATGTTTTCCCTGGTCTTTTCAGTGTGTCTTCTTCTATAATCCAACTTTAGGAATTCTGGATGTCTCAAAAAAGTTTCTTTCATTTTCAGAACAACCTGGATTTCGCAAGTTTCCTAATTTTTGTTTTAATATGAGCCTCCACAATGGTGTTATCTGCATTGATATGTAGCAAAATGGTAGTCCTCGATAATGAACGAATTGGCAACCCAGAAACCGAAATTAAGTCAACTTGCCACGGGGCGACATTTCTCATGTTTCAAATGAACCTAAGAAAAGAAGGAGTCGGTAAAAAGCTAATCAATTAACTATATGAGGCAGCTCCAGAAGTGGTCGTCATGAGAAACACTCTCACTTCCTCTCCCGATGCTTTCTAAATACCACTCTTTCTATTTTTCTCTCTCTTTCTCTCCCTCTCTCTCTCTCTCTCTCTCTCTCTCTCTCTCTCTCGCCAGAATCAACCGAGAAACAATTAGAATAGAGCTTTATCCTATTTTGGCAGTCCAATTGATTTAGCTTTTGAACACAACTATAACAGGTATAATAAAGTGAAAAATAATGAGTTTCAAGTTCTTTGGTTATTTGCTCTCTTATCACTTGGGCCCGGGACTGGACATAGAGAGTAAGTCTTTCTTGTGAACCGTAGTTTCGTACTCGTGTGAGACGCGATGTCTGCTGAAGCACGAGAGGAAATAAGAACAAGGCTTTAATGGTAAGGTGAAGTGAAACAAATTTCCATGCATTTGTATTATTTAAATATACCGATTCCTTTATAAAGATGTTAACATCTAATATAATTTAAATCTTTAAGTTCAAGTAGTTTAGGACAAGTAACATTACAATGGATATGATTTGTCAAAGATCATTTCTGTTTGGAAATAAATGTATCGAGGGCTGTCAACCAGAAGTGGGCATGTCCCATTTGGGCGAAGATGGACTAGTTCCCACTGTCACTTTGTTACCCCTTGTATTATGTGTGCTAGAAACGTTTATGCCCCTAAAATATATGAAGGGGTTGTTTAAGATCCTTATAATAAATAACTGTTTATGACCCTTCACTAGATGATTGTTCCCAACCACCAGATTTGGCTTTAAAATTATCTCGAAACCTGTTGATGTGGAAAGAAGCCCTGTTGCTGGTTGACCCTAGATAGGATTTACTTAGTGTATTAGTGATGCATTAAAAGGAACGATCCATAAATAAAGCTTTAAACATCTGTGATCTGAATCCTTCCCGCAGGCATTTAGGGGGAGACATAAAGTAGCCAGGTTTACCGAGAATCTTGTTATCTGTCTCAGGAAACGTTGCATGAGGAGGCGCACTTTTGATAGCTGTTGAAAAAAAAAAATTATAATACTTGATGACACCATCGTTTCAAAAGTTACAGTGACGAAATTTGAAATATTTAGCTTTGGGTTTTGAACTTTTGACTTTGAAGTTACTCTGTTAATTTGTACAGGGAGGGATGGGGGAGAGGTGATTTAAACTACTGTCTCGTATCTCTAGGAATTGTGAATCATTCGTTTACTGAATTTTATCCTTGCCATATTTCCTAGTTTTTATTTCTTTCAGATTGTCCAATTTTCTCTTATATTCGTCGTTTTAGATTTTCTATTTTTTTTCAGCGCAAAAAGACAACAATTCTTACTAGAAACAAAGATTCGTATAGGAATTGATAAAATAGAACAAAAATAGACAGTACTGATGATAGAGAATGCAAGGGGTCAGGGAATATAAGAAATCCGATCTTTTCTAACCAATAATTATAAAGGTAACCGGATCCATCTTATGACTACAAGAGACCATTTCAGAACCTATATTTTAGATTAATTTTATAACAAAATCAACAGACCTAAGTCGCTAGCTGTCAATTATTCTGACTTATGACCGTCATTCGAAAGAGAATATAAGACATAATGGTTTCAAATTTCGTTAGAATCTGCCGAATAGTTACGATGTTATTGCCAAAAAACAAGAAAAGGCTTACCATCCGACCGACTGACCTACGGACCTACATAGTAAATAAAAGAGTCGCATACGCGACTAAAAATAAAGCAAAAAAGAAATAAGAACTTGAAGGATTTGAATAAACAAGCAAAATGGAGAAGATATTGGAAGTGAATCCCCTCCTACTACTAATTTCGTACGTCTCCACGACTACCTTCGTCAAACGAGCTCCTACGCAAGCCACCGGTTCGATCCTAAACAGTAGATATAAGAGGAGACGGAGAACAAGAGGTGATCTTACCGCAGAGGCCTGTGTAAGTGGAGTCTTTGGCTGTTCCAGTAGGACATTGGCTCGCTGGATCGCCCTTTTCGTAAATTTTGGCCTCTGGTAAGTTCGCTGCAGAACCGTAGTTACAGACCAAAAGCACCGCATACCAACCTTCGTCTTTGTAAGCCGATGCTCCGCACCCGACCAATCGTGTGTTCCACCACACTATCTGGCTATAATGTCCCCAGGGTCCGTTTCTGTTTGGGGGAGAGTTTATGATGTCGCGCCGAGGTTACGGCGGATTGATGCTCAGATGGCTTAAAATATAGATTTAGATAGGCTTTCTGTAGGCCACGGGCAAGTGTACAAACCCATGAAAATCGTTTGAGAAAATGATCCGCGCAATCGGCCCCCCCCCCCCTCGCCCCCTGATTATCACAACTGCTAACCCTTAGAGATAAATGTGCCTCTAGAGGCGATTGAATACCATTAGAAGAAAGTTAGAGCATGCGAATGATTGCAATCCTAGGAGGCATGTCTAGGATTAGTAATGCTAGAATGTGTATAGATACGGGAGTCCTATTTTTGGTTTCGTGTTCTCCACGCGATGGTTTGAAAGAAGTGTCTAGTCCCTGAATGGTAACTAATCTCTTTAGTTGGTGGGTCGAGTTGCCTCGCCTTAGATAGCCATCCGGTGTATTCCTTCTCCAGAGTCGCGAATCCTAGAATCACCTTCTTCTTTAATTCTTCTCTTCCAGCTTTACTCATTCCTTTTATTTCATTCTTCCTTTACTTTCATTCTTCCTCTACTTTCATTCTTCTTCTTTTATTCTTCTTTCATTATTGTTTATTCCATTCTTATTTTTCTTCCATTATTCTTACTTTTCATTCCTTTTCATCCGCCGTTCTTATTTTCCTTCTTTCAATCTTTTCGTCTTTGATTCTTCTTTTTTTATTTCCTTCCGCTTCATCTGTCCTATTATTTTTCTTCTTTTTCATCATTTTGATTCCATTCTTCTTTATTTTTCCTTCTTCCTCTTCTTCAAGGATAAGAGAGAGCGCATGCCCTCGAGCCACACCTGAAGTCCAACTCCCCAGACTGCCTCCAAGACTCTTAACGCCTGTATAATACCGCTGTAAGTCGTCTTCTGCGACGCGAGGCTTACACCACGCAGGCGATTATTCTTGGCAGTGCTTCCCCACTCCCATTAAATCTCACTTACCTAAACCTGTCCACCAGGGCCTTATCCATCAACCCCACTTCTTTTGAATACCACCGATCTGCCATAGAAACCAGATCGGGCGTGGTATTAGGCCTCGAACTCCATTGTATCGCGATGTTTTGACCCACGTTGAAACGGTCTGTTGGGGAGGGAGGGAGGGGTGATTATTTATAACTATCATTATTGTAAGAGACCCCTACCGGATAATGAAGCCAACATAAAGATCAGACTTGCATTGACTAGGAAACCAAGGGGCCGGTGATGTGGGCGCCAAAGGGTCACTGAAGTGGCCACGAGAGCTCTACGGCCATTGTTAACCTAGGCCACTCTCGATATTTATGACCAACGACTCCTTTATTCTTTCATTCCACCCCGCAGTTAAGAGCCTTTGATAGCCGAGTGGTTGGTCCGCTAACATCGCGGTACTGGGTTCGATCCCGGTATGAGCGAACAAAAAAAGTCCGGCTACCGATTGGTGGATGCGCTGTGCTCAGCCCGGTATTCGGGGGGGTAGATCTTGCACTTCTCATCACACACATTGCCAATTACAATACTGTTTCCATTCCTCTCCCATCTTCCCCGCACAACACACACTCTCTGTTTGAAGGAAACCTGCCGATAGGTATATATATCCACATACCTCTGACGCGGAACAGGTTCCTCTGACCCTGGGCGACGAAGGTTCCACGTGAACGCTGTTTGATGACAAAACATAATACTTTCTGGCACCTCTCCCTAAGGAGGACCGGCCCCTGGCGCCCTGTGATCATCAGAGATTGCCATGCTGACCTCTATGTCTATTTCATTATCCGGTCGGGGGTCTTCCTGGATAAAGGCAGCTTGGCGAACGACTACTAATACCCCGCCGTCAGGAAGAACACAGGACTTACTAGGATTGGTCAGACGACAAGCGCCACAGTCATGCCCGTAGAAGCATTGATCGGCCAATCGTTGCGCGATGGTTGCCAATTCATCGTCCCATTCCTATGAAATGAAAGACACCATTTGAAACGATCGATGTGACAGAGGTGTACATTGTAGAACCTAGTAGGTGCTGGAGTGCCAAGGAAGAAACAACTGTTATTGTGTGTACATATAAACACTATCGGATTTTCTAGATCACTAATGAAGCACCTGGTGTTAATGCTATGTGTAACCAGGAAATGATTTCTTGGACTAATAAGGAAAATAACTTATGTGTTTAATCAGTGATTAATGGACTATCAAGAAAGAAATGGGTATGTTATATTGGGTATGAAGAGGAAATGATTTGATGGATCACCAAGGAACAAACGATTATGGCCTGTGTGTAAACATGGAGTGATTTAATTGCTCTCCACTGAATGAAACAGCTATGGTATGATGTGTATGAACAGTTAGTGATGTGATGGACTAAGAAAGGAAACCAGGTCAACATACCTAAGTCGCATGCTCTCAATTATTTTGACTTATAACCTTGTAACCTTACGACCTATAAAAACTTTCAATAATTCCCTTACTAACCCTAGGAGGACCTTGGCAATTATACCATTCGAACGAAAATGTAAAATAACATAAGGGTTTCAAATCGCGTTTGAATCGGCCGAATAGTTACGATGCTATTGCCAAAAAAACTAATTGAAAAGTAAACTGGTTACCGTCCGACCGATCTACCTACGGACCGACATAACTTATAGGGTTGCGTGCACGCGACTAAAAAAAAAGAAGCGATTGTTATGATAAGTATAAACAGCACGTGATTTAATGGTGTATGAAAGAAGAAACAGATATCTATTTGATGCATAAAGAATTAATAATGTTTTATTTACAAGATCCGAGGAATTCCTTCGCTTCTTCATGCACTGGGGGAGGATGGTCCTTCCCCTGACCCCGGAACGGGCTTCATTCTTCTTGTTTTTGTTTCGTTTTGGTCTTTTGCATGTTTATTTGTTTTTTGTATCTACCTAGTATAGGTTGTAAGATGATAACAGCGACTTATACCTTAGTAGGCAGTGGCCAGATTGACTAAAAAAAAAACGTAAGGAATTCCTGCTGAAGGAAAGGAAATGACTAGGGACGAAGCGTTTACAAGTATTCCTCCAATAACAAGCGCGAGGAATGTTTTCTATAGAAGATCTTCATACATTAGCAGCTCTCTGAGTCTTCTCTGCTGGAGTGGGGAGGGTGCACTTCATTAATTTATGGGACTAGCTTTACACGCGTAGCCAGCTATTCTGGATAGACTGGCTACATCTAATCACTTATATTCACCCCCCCCATACCCCCCCCCCCGCCGCGACCACTCAGAAAGGGTTTTTTTTTTTCCTAAAATGTAGGAAAGATTTGTAAAGAAGTTCGTGAAGATATATGGAGTGAAAATCGAGGAAGATATATGTATAATTGGAGGTCCTCTTTGGACCAGGAAGACGTACCCTCCTCTAGGCTTGAGTTGTAGCAGTGGTTTTATGCCTAAATCATTCACCCACTTAGACAGAGTAATAGAAAATTTAGGACGAATGAAAGCGATTGTGGAAGATTTAAAGGAGATGCAAAGGACGGTTCGAGAGTACCAGTTTCTCTTAAGGTGAGAGGTCATGAAGGATACCACGGCATGTCAACTTCTCCAGAGGTCTCCTAGACAACTTACATTGAAAAGTGGTTCTGAGGTGGTCAAGAGGAAGAAATGATCGTATGAGATGGGTAGTGATTTCAGATGTTCGAGATAGTGAAGTCAGTTAGAGTGGGAGAGATTTTGATGTTTAATCTTTCTTTGGATTCATGTAGGACCTGATGGCGTCCTGATAGCTGGTGGGCTACTGAAACTGGTTGAGCGATCTTGGGTTACTTTGGAATCGGGTCTTTTGCTGGTAGTTATCAAGTGCTATTCGGGTGAAGCGAGTGGGGCGTTTTTTTATAATGTTCTCGCTCGGTGTGGTTGCTAATAATTGGGGTAGTAGGCCACGAGGTAGTTTTGCTAATGTAGGTAGGAATGGAGATGGCGTGTAAGGGTGGGTGAGGGGTATCGCATTTTACTAAAGAACTATGTGCCTATCATGGTTAGGTGGTCAACGATTGGGCAAATTTTTGTTCATCGTCGAGGTGGTGTATTTGGGTGGTTTTAGTGAGGTCAAGTGTGATGCGGAGGCAATTATTTTGTACTGTAGATATCTTATGTAGGTGCGAGTTAGATTTGGTTTGGGCTCAGGGTGGAAATGAGTAGATCTGGGGCGGATGGATTGTTCGTATTTGTGAGTGTTCTGAGGGTGTTGAGTTTAGACATGGCTTTCGAGGTGATGTTTTGTGTATGTTGAGGGAGGGTCAGGTGGGGTGGGGGTCTAAGTAGGCAACCAGAAGCGTGAAAGATTGTTGTGGATCAAGATGTGTTGGTATGCTTTAATTCTTTCTTAATAGGGGTAAAAAGGATGACTTGATTTTTGGGGGGGCGGAGGGGGGCATTCTGTATAATGTAAGCCCAGATTTGGAGGATTTTAGGTATATTTTTAGCTTTCTGGAGGCTGTGAGTTTATTGGTGGATGGAAATGCAATGGATAAGGCATCGAGTAGATGTTTAGATGATCTGTTTAGGTAGGGGGGAGGGTATGTCTTACATGAAAAGGATGAAGAGGATGGAGTAGAGGATGGCACCTTTGAGGATACTGTTGTGGGGTCTTTTAATTCTAGACTGGACCCTGCTTTGTAGGACTTGGCCATGGCTTCTGGAAAGAAAGTTTGTTATCCATTTTTTTTCGTTAGTGTTGTAATTGGTGTGTAGTATTTCTTGGAAGAGTCTGTGTTGTGAGGTGGTGTTGGAAGCTTTCCTTATGTCTATTGCGGCCATGATTATTGTCGGGTATTTTGGAGGCTAATGCTTTCGATGATGTGTGTTATCAGAGTGGTCAGTATATTGGTTGTGGGTGGGGGGAGGGGTCCTTAAAACCAGTCGGATGTAAAGAGGGAGGTGAGTGATAGGTTTAATTAAGGTGAAGATTAGTTTTCTAGTGTCTTTGAGATGGCTGAGGAATAAGACCGATGAATTGAAGGTCTTATTTGCGTCTGGAGATTTTGATATTATTGCAGTTACGGAGACATGGGGAGGAAGTTCTAAAATAGTCATTATTCGACAATTTAAATTACCTGGCTTTTAAAAATTAATATAGATAGGTATATAGGAAAAAGTGTGGGAATTGACTTCTAGAATTTCTAGATGATAACCTCCTGCATCAAAAAGTAGATGAATCGACAAATGAACAGAATATCCTTGACTTAATTTTGGAAATGAACAGAAATTAGTAGAAATTATGCACGTTGGTGAAACACTTGGGAACAGCGATCATAATATAATTCAATCCATTTAAAACATTGCAAAAAATGATATTATTTGGGATGAAATTGTAAACGTTAAAACGCGCAGAAAATATATAATGCTTTTAAGCATTCATTTTTTCACTATTAATAACGAAATAGTATTTTATAAAACTAGAGGTTCTAAGAGATCAAATCAAGTGCAGTGGATAAATTGTGAGATTAAAAAGTCTATGTAAATGAACGTAACAGTTTGTATAAAATTTCTAATGCAACAAAAGTGTCGAGAATCGAAGCCGATACGTTTATTCTCGTTGTCTTTCAAAACACGAAAATAAGAACAACCAGATAGAACTAAGATAATGAACTAGTTTCATTCTCAAAACACAAGCCAAGCTATTTTATACATATGTAAATAATCGTAAGCCAGTTATAGTGCATCAGGAGACTTCACGATGCCAATAGTGTCCAGATTGATGTTCCCTACCATGTGGTGAAGATATTAAATGAACATTTTGAGAATGTTTTTTCTTCGAAAATACGAATAACTTATTTACAAAACAAGGCGTAATAAATATTTTCGAAGACTAGCTTTTTTAAAATATTGAAATAGCTGACAATGAAATTATTATTTATAAAACAATAAGCGATCGACCTTAAATAATTAAGAAAGGAACTATTAAAACCCAGTTGTCCATTTTTTTTAAGTATATTAGGAGTTCAAATAGGCAAACTTAACACCAATTTTCAAAACAACGTACAAAGATATCCTTGAAATTTTCGGATCTTCTTCCTTATTATTTTTGTTAATACTGGAAAGACTAAGATAGACAAGAGATACCCAAACCATGTGTAAAATCTGTGAAAATAAAAAAAAATAAAACGAGGAAAGATAGGAAAACAACAGTGTTGATAGATTGTTTTGTTTTGTTTTTGTTAAGGGCAAACAAATAGTTCCATATTCTATCTGTGAAGGGAATGAAGGAATTATCAATTTGATTTATCCTAGAGTTCACTATTTTGCCACATTAAGCAAGTGACTGGGAAACCTGGCTGCTATTGCGTGGACGAAAGAATGGAAGTGACACGCACTCGTGTAATTCGGTAGATTGATGCCGCAAAGAGTACCTGTAAAAATTGGGTATGTGTAGCAACCTTACGGTGGATTTAAGGGAGTCCAATTTTCAAGTGAGACGTAAGACTTTGATTCAACTCTATCAAGGACAGAAAATGAGTATCCTCAGAAATGGGAACAACATAGCCTTTAAGGAAGAATAGGTCCCACAAAGATCCGGAGAAGCTGGTCATAGGAGAAGTACCCACGGCATCTGAACAGTATACTTTGTACAGGCAGGGTTAGCTAGGGTCGCAATATAATCCAACCGAGGCATTCTACTGGAGTTCTATGTTAGAGATAGGATTGTGAAGCATGAGGAGTTAAATCAACCTAATAAATGACACAATCAAGACTTTCGACACGGACACTGATGCTTAAGTAATTTACTTGATTCTTTTACACGAAATGATCACAACGTTTGACCATGAAAAAGTTGTGTTTATTTTTATTTTAACAATGCTTTTACTACTCTTCCACACAAAAGACTTAACTAAGCTAAAGCCCATGGAATGGGAGGTAACGTACTAAAAAGAGAATTGAAGCCTGGTTGGAAATTAGTAGGCAGAGACTTGTTGACAATGGAAATAGTTCATTATGGGCTTCGGTCAGTCATGCTTAACTAATTTGATTTATTTTTTCAAGAAATGATTCCAACATTTGACCGAGATAAAACTATAGATGTAGTTTATCTCGATTTAAAAAAAATACAAATTTGATACCGTCCCACATATAAGCCAAAAATTAAAATCGCACGGAATAGGAGGTAAGGTACTAAAAAAGAATTGAAGCCTGGCTGGAAACTCGTAGGTAGAGAGATGTAATAGTTCATTATGGGCTTCGGGCACTAAACACGTTACTCAGGAATCGGTTCTCGGATCCTTGCTTTTTAAAATATATAAAAACGATATTTAAATAAGAATTATTATTCAAAATTAAAAAAGTTTTATGATGAAATGAAATTAGGTACACGAGCAAAAATATTATTGTGACTAGTAACTGGCAAAATGACTTGGATGAGTAATCAAATGGTAGGAAAGATGTTAAATGAAATTCAACGTGGACAATATAATCTCCGAAGAGGTTACAATAGAGGTGGTCAACATTAATTTTGAGGTGTATTAACCTCGAATAATTTCCAACTTTTCCAAACAGTAGTGTCATAAAAGATACATCGGACTTTAGGATACATAGCTAGACATTTTGTTTTTAAATCGAAAGATATAATTCTTCCCTTATATAAAGCGCTTGTAAGACCTCGTTTGGGGTATGCGGTGCATTTCTGTTCTGCTTAAATGCAAAATATTTGAACGCGTCCAGCGTCGAAATTAATTTATAAACTTAGAAATAAGTAGATCGTACGAAGAAAGAGTCAGGCACCTTAATTAACTTTTTTTATTAGGTCAGCATCTGCGCGGCCAACAGAATGAAGTCTTCAAAATACTAAATTGGTTGACCAATATAAATTATGACTCTATATTTAAGATAAATAACCGAGTGGCATCTAAAAATAATGGCTTCACACAAGTAAACCAAAGATTTAACACTGCAATAGAGCAAAATTTCTTTTCTTATAAATAACACAAAATCGGAATAATTTGTCTAAGACTGTCGTTAAAAGTAGTAAAATAATTACCTTTAGGAAAAAGAAGCGATAAGTATCACTTTAAATTATGACTTAAAATATTCTTTGTTAGAGCAAAATTTATTTTCTTAGAAAATAACACAAAATTGGAATACTTTGCCTAGGGCTATCGTTGGAAGTAGTGCAGTAACTATTTTCTAAGACTATAAACATTACTTCAAATTCAACTTTGCAGATATAAGAAATATGAAACTCATTTTTTATCCATACCCTGTACCTCTGACTTTCCTCCCTGCCCCTTTTGTAACTAGCCTCGAGGAAAATTGTAGGTTCTTTGTGGGTTCTTAATCCTGCAATTTAGGATTTAAAGAGGCGAGGATTTTGGATGGATTACTAGGCCAGAAACAGCTGTTGGTGGATCAATTATGTTACTCACCATCTTCATCATGTTGGCTGCTGACGGCATTTTACCAGGATTCCCTTTATGTTCGTCTCCCATGGCCACGGTGTTTCTCAACTTGTTGTGGAGATCTAAAAGTCCCTTCTTCTGCTGACTACTCAGGGGCGCTAAGTTGTTCTTACCAATGTTTCTTGTGCGACACATAGTGTGGAATTGGCAGAGGGAGCAGTAATCAGCCGCCACAGAGAATGAGAGCAGCGACCACGTCGCGAAAAAGAAGGCGACGAGTTTCATTGTTCCTGAAGGTGTTTAGAGGGTTAAAGAGTGCGATTTGAGGTAGGGCTGGGGCGAAGGGTCGTTTCTAATGGATTAACGCCTTTTACTGGTGGTGGGGAAAAATGAGGGTGGGGACACACAGCTGAAGAAATAAAAGAGAAGGAACTGCTATAACAAGCCACATTAACCCTAATTTCGGGGTCAGGAGGGCACGTTGTAAATCTCTAGAAACAAAATTAGAAATCCGTTCTTTGGGTAGGTGGGTGGTGGTGGATTTAAGGGATGTGACCTATGGACCGGTGGGGGCGCGTAACTTTCCTAGTACTCTTGTCAAAATGAAGGCCTGTGATCTCGCAACAGCTGACATCTGGAGGTTTGATGGCCTTCCTCACAACCATGCTTGTAGGATGACCTGTAGTGATCGGATTATGGAAAGGTAGGCTCCTGGTAACAAATTAAAGGATTCAATAGGCCCAGCAAACACCTCAGAAGAAGGACGCGCGGTGGTCTTATTAAATCCCAGCATAATCCACTTATATAAAATTAATGTTTAAAATTGGAATTGAGAATGCACAGATTAATTTGTATCTATGAATTTGAATACAAAAATAAAGAATGAAATATATTTGTTAATATATATATATATATATGATAAAAATTATTGCAGTAACGCAATCGTAATTATGCAGTTAAAAGGCTATATTTGGCAAACACAGTCTTCCTCAAAGCCCCCGGTAGGAGCTCTTCTAACATACACGAGAACGTAACACATGAAATAAGCTTTTTCTCAGACAACCAAAATACTATCTTTCGATCGGCTCTTTTAAATGTCACCCCTGATTATCGAAGAGAATGGAAAATTTGTTTTCTCCATTTTCGCCACACCTTATAAATTGAAACCAAGGGGAATTGTTTCACTAAGCTGCGACGAGCGTATCCTGTTATATAGATAAAACTTCGGGGATGTAAGTAAATTGTAATACACAGCCGTTCAAAACTCCACCCAGGGGCTGTAACTAAAGAGCCCCGAAGACAAAGATTTGTCCCGCAGGCAAGTCTAGGCCAGCCTCCCTGGAAATGAAACCGCATATATAGGCGAGCAATAAGAAGAATAAAAGAGTAAGAATTAAGCATTATAATTGTTATTAAGTATTGTCATACCTGTATTAGCGTTTAAGGAACATTTTTTAAATTCACCAAGTCTTGTGGCTCCAGATTTTAATAAATCCTGTTGAATATATATAGTCTGCTACTCGCCCGCAAAGTAACTTGGTGGCGTGCCGCTTGCCCCGTTATAGACCAATATTAGAATAAAGTATATATTTTGCAACGTCCTTCTTTACCTCGATTACCCTAAGCCTTCGGCAAGTCCAGCCAAAATAAGAACACTGTGAAGAATTCATCTTTGGAGTGAGATACTTAATTCACCTTCTTATAAACCGTTACCGAGTGATCCCGCTATAAGTGGTGAACCAATTCCCCTGGCTCCTATAATAAACACACCCTATAGACCTACAGCATCTATATCTTCCAGAAATTTTCACTTTCTTGACTCTCCTTACACACCTATCGTTAGTTTCTACTTTTTAGTCTAAATTAAGAAGAACAACAACAATCCTCACCTTAAAAGCCAGAGAGGGAACCTTCGTTAGCCGAGTTGAGAACGTCTTTACGTCAGCCTCCGGTCGATACTCCTTTTTATATCACTCGCCGTTTAACAACACGCACCAAAATGCTGTCTGAAGCAGGTGGGCACATTCTCATTACCACGATTTTCTTCACACTTGCTTCGTTAAACCCATTAATCACCTTCACATGTTCATAAAATTATCTTCTATAATTGCATAAATTACCTTCAAGTGTTCAGGTTGGCGCTGAATTTTGATCACACCTTATTGGTGCAGTTTTTTTAATTATTTACTGCAATTTTAAAACCATTTCTAAAGTAGAGAAGCTGTCTATTTTAGACCATCTAGTTCAAAGTCAAACTATTTGCTCAACTACTATTTTCTGGTTGATGGTAGAATGTTTTTATTTCAAAATATCCAAATAATCTTTTCTCTTTGTTGTGTCAAGTATAACGAGTGTTCCTGTACCATTAGCGGCAGACTAAGCCAATAGTATTGATCCAGTCACCTTAGGGCAATGTGGGCTTTATTCTATCTATCGCAGCCTGAACATCATGAAAATACTACTATTATTTTAAATGTATGTTTATATCCTCGTTCTTTTTATAAAATGTGTATACAAATGTGTACCTCTGAACCTATAGGTTCAAGCAAAGGAGTATAAACAAACGGAAGGAGAGATTAATATAAAATCACGCCTTGGTTTACAACCCAGAGGCTAGCAAATTATAATCGTTCTAACAGAAATTGACTTCAAAAGTCCAAGAATATCCTATAGAGATAGTAAATATATAAAAAAAAACATACAAAAAAAGATCAAAAGGAGAGGGATAGAAAGAGAATCAAAGAAATAAGAAATACATAAAAACAGCCTAAAAAAGATCTGAACTTCAAATTACAGAGCAAAAATATGAATCACGCTCCGAACTAAAGCTTTCGGCCCTTATGCCCTAGATGGGCATAGAAATACAAGGTGAGGAGGGCATTCGTTGGCATGATGGCTGTCTCAGTAAAGGTGTTTTTATTTTTTGAGATATATTTATATAAATTCGGGTCACTTTGTCTTCATGGCATTTTCTGTCGATCTCACTCGGATTCGTCTGTGGCCTCGATGAAAGCTTCCAAGTTACCTCAGAACCTGCCACAAGCCTTTGTCACGATCTCCCGTTTGAGGCCCCTGAAATCGCTGGTAAGCCTGGCCCTCAACTCGTGTTTCGCATTGCAGCTGGATTTGTTTTTTCTCTCGTTCAACCACATCCAACGCAAAGAAACTCAAGGGGAGGGGGTCTAATTAAGCAACTTGGGTGTCAAATGTCAGGTCGATCCAGGATTTCATCACTTCGACCACGACATGGATGTAGCCGTCTGTGTCCAGCTTGAGGCTCTGAGGGAAGAAGTAGGGTGGCAGGGTGACCCCTGCATTGCTGACATTACCGAAGAGCAAGATTGTCCCTGGAAATTATATTTGCATGACTCTGGGCACATCCTCTAGTGTGACAGCGAGTCACCTGTTACTCTGGGCGTCAGGCGCAGATCCAGAGGAGGATATAGGGCCGAAGGCACCCCCAAATTTCACACCCATTTGTTTATATTTCATTTTTTGAAGTCATACTTGTATTCTGCTATTCAGAAAGAGTTATGTAATAATATAGAATATATATAAAAAAAAATTAAACCGTCGCGATCGAATGTATCTTATATGATACATGTCTAAAATATAGGTAAATCTAAAAATAATAATTAGTAAATTTAGTATTATACTTTAGCTGATCTCCCCAAACTACAGTCCATTATTTTCTAATGTGTCGGAAAAAATTCGGATCTGAGAGAGTTAGTGTTCAGTCGTGTGTGAGAGACTGTCATTTATTAATTACCAATGCTGTGTAAGATAACCATTATTAATCATCAATCCCATTTTCTAAGACTACTCGGAAGGAGGGATTCAGGGTATCCTTCCCGCCCCCCATTTTTTTCCTGGATCCGCCACTGCTAGGAGTTGATCTTTTTAGTTTTGGCATGAATTCTTCTGTTCGGAGAAGAACCACAGAATGTCTGGTTTCAACGGATGTTTCAGCTTGTTAATCAGTTTCTTGGTGTGCTTGGGTCCTTTTCCTGCATCGATTGGACGGAAATTGTTCCTTCTTCATCTTGTATGAAAAGTAGCGATGGTCCCTATGCACCACCAGCCTGCTGAGCTTTTCATCCACACATTTCTTCCTTGCAATGGCACGCATCGACTTTCTGGTATCGTTGTTGATGATCTCTTGGATTTCAGCTGACGCTGAGAAAGTCTCAAATCTCCTTGTTTGACTTTCCGGCGCCGATTCCAACGAGGCCTCCGTGCCCCGTCTACAAATTGAGCAGTTCAAAATTTTCCATAGTCAATTATTCTGCCAAAAAATAAAGTAAAAATGGTTATTGTTTTTAAAAAGAAAAAGCCCGACAAAACGCTAATAAAAACAAAATAGCCGTAAAATTAGTATTTGAGGTAACGCAATTATATGCGCACTTAAATTTTAAATATTTCTGAAATCTATCGTGCTTTGGTCTGGTTATAAAACTAACAGTAAACTCAGAAAACACATACTTAACAGAAGTATGAAAGATTCTTTTTGTATATATCAATCGCAGGTGATAGAAAAAGTATTAAATGAATAATAATATCACTCATTTAATATGTGGTGGTATATCTTTGTTTTCAATAAAATCCCGAACACCAACTCATAAGTTGATATTAGCCTCTCGCAATAATTGTTTGCTATTTTGTTTCACTCTTGTACGCAAATGTTGCTCAAAGAGGCAAAGTTCTGTGGCTTTCTGTTTCGGTCTGCAGCCTTCTGTCTTCACCACAAATGATCAATAGGATTGAGGTGTGACGATTTAAGGCCCACTCATACATAGCCGAATTGGAGTCCGAATGCAAACCGAATGTGTTCGGTTTGCATTCCATTTTGAATCGGAGACTATCGGAACAAAGTCGGAATGGCGAGATCCCGAATGGGATTCGGATCGAATCGGAAGCAGTTCGGCTCTGTGTCACCCGGGCGTTACTTCACCATGGAACGAAGTTTATTCTTTTTTATTAAACCCTACTTTAATTAATTTGGCCGTGGGCTTGGGATGTTTGTCCTGCTGAAATATCCATTAGTGTTGACTGTATATTTTTTTAGTTGCGTGTCTATAAGTTATTATGTCGGTCCTTAGGTCAGTGGGTCGGATGGTAAACATTTTATTTTTCCAGGTTTTTTGGGGGGGGCAATAACATCATAATTATTCGACCGATTCTAACGAAATTTGAAACCCTGATGTTGTTTTACATTCCCTTTCGAATGATATAATTGCCAAGTTCCTTTCAAGGCTATTCTGGTAATTATTGAAGGTTTTGAAGGTCGTAATGTCATATGGTCATACGTTAGAATAATTAAGAGCACGCGACTTAGGTCTATTGATCTTGTTCCGCACTTGGGAGCAGCTTTGCCTCTAGTGTCCTTCAATACGTGGCACCATTCATTTTCCCATCAATGATGTGGAGTGCTCTTGTGCCATGTGCAGTAAAGCAGCACCAAGATCTAGCTGCCACTTGGTGGACGCACTGTGCTCAGCCCTGTTTTCGGGTGGGAAGATCTTCTTACACTTCTCATCACACACATTTTTGAGGCGCAGGACAAAGTTGTGGATGACGTCCTTACAAACTGACCGACTAATGGCTCTTATCTCCTCCTTAATGGCTTCCTTGAGTTCCGTGATGGTCCTAGGTCTCCCGACGTACACTCTGCCATTAAGGTAGCCAAAGAGAAAGAAATATGGGGGGTTAAGGCCTGGGCTGTAAGGGTCCCACTCAAAATCAGTCTTGAGACTAATCACACGGCCACCAAAATTCTCTTTTAGCCAATTTCGGGACATGTTTGAGGTGTGAGAGCTTGCTCCATCTTGTTGGAACCAGAACTTCTCCATAAGCGACGGAAACAGAGTCTGTAGCTCACTCTTGAAAGTTTTGAGGACCTCAACATACCGCTTCTTGGTGACTGTCACTGTCGCGCGCCAGATTCCTCTAAGAAGAATGGTCCGATGGTGCCTCTGGCTGAGATTGCAGTCCATAGCGTGCACTAAGGGGAGTGTAGGGGCTTGGTGGCTACCTCATTTGATCTAGAGGGCCCCCAGAAGACATTTGTCTTCGAGTTTACCTTTCCTTCAATATGGAATTGAGCTTCAGCTGAGGTCCCAAGGAGGTGCAGGAAAGTTGGGTCTCCTGAATCTTCTCCAGTATCTTGACGGCCATAGCCTTTTTCTGTTCCTTCTCTGAGGCTGTAAGGATCTGTTTCCTCTGTATTCTGTATGGGTTGGCCTTTACATCCATTACTAGCACTCTCCTGCAAATCTCACGGGATATACCGAGGGACTGACTTCGCTTGCGTACATAGCGTTTTGGGTTCTGCTGAACTTACTCTCTCACGCTCTCGACCGCTCAGCGGTACGCTTCCTGGGGCGTCCTGAATGGCTTGGGCGCTTGTCACTGGCTGCAATGAGGTTCTCCACTGTCCCATAGTTCTCGAAGTGGTCCACCCATTCCTGAATTCTGCTCTTGGAGGGGGCTTTTTCACATTCGAACTTTTGCATGAAAGTGTCCTGCACTTTCTTGAATTAGCCTGTCTTGTAGTAATGTTTGTCGCAGTATATTCTTTGCTGAAGCTCCCATTGAGATCTAGTTGTGTTCACAGGTGTTGCTTCTGTCATGACCTGCAAAGTAAGAATGATTAGTGAATAAATGAAGAATATATCACAAAAAGTGTGTGCAGGCCCGTTTTGGGGGGGTCATCCTGTATACATAATGTTAATGATGTTGATGTTACAGCACCCTCTTAACGTCAGTCTATGAGTGACTAGTTACCAGGAATTTCTGTACCAGACAGTAATAGCATGGGTACAACAGAAAAATCAGCTTCTTGGTAAGACCAACCATCTATACATATATGCATGAATGTAGAAGAGCGCTCTATAATAGTCTATATGTTTTGGTGGATTCAGATGTCGGGGGTTGGGTCATATCAGGAGTCTATAACCCCCTTTGGAAGCCTGATATATATATATATATATATATATATATATATATATATATATATATATATATATATATATATATATATATATATAATATATATATATATATATAATATATATATATATATAATATATATATATATATATATATATATATATATATATATATATATATTATATATATATATATATATATACATATATATATATATATAATAACAATTTACAGTTTACAATAAATGTTCGAACTAAAATTCACCTTCTAAGCAAAGAGATTCCCTTTTATGGTTTCAATTTCATGTGTGATGTTATCTTTTAGTGTTTGCGATGTCCTTGGTTCGCTAGCATAAACACTGATTTAAGATGTCGCCATAAGAAAAGATCCAAACGACTCAAATCCGGAGATCTTGGTGGCCATTCAACCGGCCCTCGACGTCCAATCCATTTTCCTGAAAATGTGCTGTCCCAAAATCTGCGCACATCCCTCGCAAAATGGTGCGGTGCCCCATCCTGTTGAAACTACGAATCTCTTCGAATTGCTAATGGTATCTCATCTAGGCGAGTCATAATGAATGTTTGTAATAAATTAAGGTATGATTCACCCGTTACCGTATCTGAGAAGAAATACGTTAAAAATAACAAATTCTATAGTAAATTGCCAATGGGTCCAGACTCTAGCACCACCCTATATATAATATATATATATATATATATATATATATATATATATATATATATATATATATATATATATATATATATATATATATATATATATATATATATATATATATATTCACCATGATTTCTTCGACAAAGCTTGAATTTAATATTAAGTAAGAAGGACAACACGAAGAAGGCGGCTCCCATCTTTATTCTCTCTCTTTCGAGTTATTTCTAAACCCATCTTCAGGAGCTCTAAAGCAAATTTGAAATCTAAAGTTAAATCTAGACTACGGCAAAAGCACAATATAATTAAAGATTGACGCAAACGGTGTTAAAATATTGAAATGAACATTATGTTAACGAAAACCAAACGAACAAAAACCTAGTGAGGTATCAACAGTAGAAAATATTTGAAACAAAATTATATTAATCAAATGCAAACAAAATAAACGTAACAATACAGAACTTAAGGATAAAATGTGTGGGGGGGAGAGATAAGAATTGAAAAGAATAAACAATATAGTAAAACTAAATAAAAAAACAGAACATTACCTTACATGGTCGAATAACACTGAGAAGTGAAAACGGGCAGGAAATTTAAGATTAAATACAGTTTGGTTGGTTGTTAAATTATAAATAAAGGAAAGGATGACGCGTCATTATTTAAATTTGGGTGGTTGTATTTAATACACACAGATTCTTTAATGTGGAGAGTGGATGTAGAGGTAGCAAATTTTACTACAGCAAAATCATTTAAGGATCCGTCTGTCTTAAAATCTATTGCATGTTTTCTGATGGGGAAATACTCCTCTCTTTCGGACTCCAATTTAAGTTACCGAAATTCAGGCTTGACTACTTGGATTATTATATTTACTTTGAAAAGTTGATTCACGCTATCCAACATCTGCCAATTCTAGGTTCGTTCACAAGTGGCCCATGAATTTCTTCATAAAATCAAGCATATGAAATTTCGCCTCTCCTTTTTACTAAACAGGATTTTGCTCGTCTTCGAAACATTGGGTGAAATAAAGAAATTGTCCTCAGCCGTCCTGATAAGGGTAATGGGGTGGTGATTTTGAATAGGACTGATTACATTTCAAAAATGTCCCAGATTTTGTGAGATACATCAAAATTTACTGAAATTAACGAACAACCTTTGACTATTATTCATCGTTTAGAGGACAAAATTAACCGTTTTCTACTCAAGTTAAAATCTTCCCCTGTTCTAAGTGATTTTGTGTACAACTCTTTGTGTCTCATCATCATACTTGGGGCTACTCTATGGGTTACCTAAGATACATAAGACACGATACCCTATTCGTCCCATTCTAGCCTCATGCACTTTTCCTTCATATAAAGTTGCTAAGTTTTTAATTCCACTATTAAACCCTTTTACTTGCAATTAATATACCGTTATAATATCCTTTATTTTGCTTCTGAAATTACAAAGCTTAAGTCGTTATGTCCTTTATTCTTCTCATGCTTCGATATCACATCCTTGTTTACTAATATTCCCATTTAGGAAACTATAGCGATTATTATAACTAAAGCCTTTCCAGATAAAAATATCCTCTTTAATGGATTCAGTTTTTCACAATTGTGTCAGTGATTGCAGCGAGCCGTCAAAGACAACTATTTCACTTTTAATAACATCGTTTATCATAAAATTGAAGGCTTTGGGATGAGAAGCCCACTAGGGACAGTTTTTGCAAATATTTTCATGTGCAATGTTGAGGAGAGACTGTTACATGATTGCCCTGCTCAATGCAGTCCCCTACTATATAAAAGATATGTTGACGATACCTTTGCTGTTTTTTCTTCTAGTTTGTGCTCTAAAGAGTTTTTCAGTTTTATTAACAACTTACACTCTAATATTAATTTCACCCCAAAACACTACATTAATAATATTCTAGATATTAATGTATCCCGTATCCCTTCTGGCATTCAAACTAATGTCTTTAGAAAACCAACTTTCACAGGGCTGAGATTAAATTTCTTTAGTTTTTGTGATATAGCATACAAAATTGATACCATTAAAAAGTTCATATTCAGAGGTTTTACCCTGTCTTCTACCTACTTTAATATGCATTTGGAATTTAACTTTTTAGAAGATTATTGTATTAAAAATGACTACCCATTATCTTTAGTCGAAATCTATATAAGGAAATTTCTCTCCGGGCTAAATAACCCCTCCACTTTTTTTAATGTTCCCAAGGAAATTAGGTTGTTTATGTTGCTAGACATCACCCCTTTTAATGACCTCCTCGGGAAACGTCTATGTACCATTTAAAGGAAATTTTAGTGTCAAATAAATTTTAAGCTTATTTTCATCAACAACCAAAATATTAGCAATTTCTTCAGAGTAAGGGATGGTATTCCCACGCCGTTGAGTTCGGAAGTCCGATTATCCGATTGATCGGACTCGCATTTTCGAATCGGACTAACCCCCGCCATTCGAATCGGATAATCGCAATCAGACTGCCTAAAATTTAAAGCGGTTTGCGATTAATCCAGGTCGACGTCCTCTTTGTTATTTTTTTGTAATAGCAGTTTCTTAATAAATTTTTCTATATTTTTCTCAAGGAAATATTTTTCGTTTTATTTTATTCTATTCACACTTTCGTATTTTCTCTATACTAGAATGCGTAAAATATCATGATTAATTATTAAATCATATATAATAAAAAGATTATATTTTACAAGTATAAAGTAGGTATAATACTTGTTTAGTTTTGGTTTTTCGTACGCGTCTCATATCGGTTAAGTGACGCGCCGCACCAGTTTAGTGCCATTCGTCGTGAGATCAGGCTGCTGCTGGGCTGCTCCTTTGCCACCACTTGTGAACGCTTCGGAGTCATCCTTCTGTTTTCATTTTCCTGCTCTTGCGGACCCCAACGGCAGTAAGTTGCATCATTAATATTTGCATTTAGTATTTCTATTCTTATGACCATATCTAGACTATTAGTTTAATAAAGTACCGATTAATCAAGCTTAAAGTTCGTGAATTAGCCATTTCATACAAGTTTCATCATGTATTCGTGCGCACCGGCTTCTTACTTGTGCGCACTTGATTGTTGCCAGTTAGCATTTATTTGTACATTCAACTTAGTATTTATTTGTGCGTTTCGTAATTTTGTTTCTCAATAGTGAATTTTTGTACAGAATTTAGCGCGTGCAAAAGAAGTATCCTTGTCGAAGACGGAGTTTTATTCACACCTTTGATAGCCGACGAAGACGCGTCCGTTACATCCAGTATGGAGAGATTTGTGACTCCCCAGCATAGGAAAAGGAACGCTAGCGGCGCAAACCAGAAGACTCTGGTCTCCCAGCATTTATTTTTAGTTTTTACTCTATGAATTTTAATCTATTTTTGTTTTTACTTTTTAGATACAAGTCCAAGACTTCAAGGCAGCTCTCTAGGGCGCCAGCAAACGCGGCCGCGACCAGCATCGAGTAGAGCTTCAAGGAGAATTTCTCCCAGAAGAAGTGCCTCGACCTGTACTATAGGTGAGTAATTTTCATTTTTCAAGTTAAAGTATCAAAATATTTTTATTTTTAAGTGTTATAATTTTAAAACTGTGGAACTCAGTTTAGACACTGAATGAGTGAATAATATTAATAAATTCATTAAATTGAATATAGATGGTTTAAACTGTTAACAGTTTTCTCTTTTTAATTCTTAAAAATGTTTTAACAATTTATATGTTTCATACACTCATAAAAAATTATATTACGAATAAAAAAATCTTGTAATTTTAAATTTATTCTGAAAACTTCTAATTTTGCTTCAGGTCCTTCACAGGCTGCATGAAGCCTGCCTCAGAGACAGACAATGAACACAATAAGGCCCTGTGGGCGTACGTACGCCTGCCCACAGTTCAAGGTCCCCTCCAGGTGGAAGCTCACCCGCGACATCAGGGCGATGAGGGACCATGCCAAGGCCGACCTGACGGACCTCCTCGCCAAACAGGAGTTCGTCGCCACCACGGCCGACTACTGGTCAGCAAACAACAGGGCCTTCCTGGGGATGACGGTAACATAGCTGGACAATGTCACCTTCAAGAGGCACTACGCCGTCCTCGGGATCAAGGAGATCACCGTGAGCTAGACGGGGACCTACCTGTCAGAGGCGATCTCCGAGCGGCACGACGAATTCGGCATCAAAACAAAGGTGTGTAAACTCTAAGAATTTTTGCATATTTGTCTTTGTATTTGCCCAGGTGTCCAGCAAAATTCTACATTTTTACTTTGTAATACTGTATAAATTTCATGCTGCAGTCTGCTTGAAATATGTATGTATGTTTTTCGTTAATACTTTGAAGAGAACGGAGGAAGTCTGTAAAAATAACGAAGTGATGACTATTATCGTATTGACTTTGGAATCATAGTTCAAGTTCATACTAATAAATGAAATTTAACTTTGTTTTAAAACATTATTTTGCTTTTCAGGTTGTCAGCACCACCAATGACAATGGCGCTGACTACATCAGCGCCTTTAACCACAACATCGAGCAGGATGCCGAGCATCAAGGACAAGACGTGGTGGACCCAGAGGTGGTGCACACCAGCATCATCCTGGTGGCAGACGCTCTGGAGGAGGTGGACCAGCAGGAAGAGGTGATGCAGCTCCCCAAGCATCGCCGCTATGCGTCACACACAGTGAATCTGCTATTCTCCAGGAATGTGGAGCACGTGTTTGGCTGGACCACCCAGCCCAGGCCGGCCTTCAACAAGCCGGCCGCCAAGGCCCAGAGCGTGTGGAAGGACCAGAACAGAAAGACAGCGACCGCGAATGACATTAAATCCGCTCTGGGCAAGAAGCTTGTTACCCCTGGCGTCACCACGTGGAATTCTAGCCACGACGCCTACAAGTGCCTGCTGACCGAGGTGCTTGATTTGGACAAGCTGAACCAGATCTGTCAGCGGCAGCACCCCCACCCCCTGCCGCACATCACGCAGGACGACGTGCAGATCTGGTCGGAGTACGTCAAGGTGACCGCCCCCCTCGCCGCCTGCCTAGACGTACTCTAGGGCGAGGAGAAGGCATATATGGGGTGCCTTCTCCCCCACTTCCAGGTGTTCAAAGACTCCCTGGAGGCGCTGTCGCGCGACGACAGCATTTTCCATGCCCAGAACTTGGTGGCCCGCTTCCTCCACCAGCCTGAAACAAAGGGCTTTGATGGAAGGTTAGTCATATTATTATTTATTATTAGGTTTCATCGCAGTGAGTTAAAACTTAATAAGTTATTTTTCTTGTTATATTATCATTAAATGATTATAATCCTTGCTGGTCAAATGATTAATTTGAAATGAACTGAAATTAGTGTAATGAAATTTAATTTTTAATTGACAAATCTGATATATTTTTAAATCAGTTTTAAAACTTCTCTTCCAATGCAGGTTCAGCCACCTCTTTGTGGACATGGACCTGTTGATTGCTACGGCACTGCACCCTCACCCCAAGCTCGCCACGGTCAGGGCCATCTGCAGGATACAGGACAATCTGGTCTACTGCGACCTGGTGAGGGACAAGCTCATCAGGGACTTTCTCGCCCTCGTCCGGCCTGGCGAGCACCTGGACCCTGCCCCCCGGCAGTGATCCCAGCCAGGCTCCAGCAGCACAGACCACCTGTTCGCCATGGAGGATGGGCTGTAAGAGGAGAGCCTCGAGGAGAAGGTCAGGGAAGAGGTCAACAACTGGTCAAGGAAGCCGCTAAGGGGAAACTTGGATGCTCTCCCCCAATCTCTTCCCGCTCGTGTTCCGTGATGCTTTAAATATTATGAGGTACAAAGTTGTTAGTTGACCCTATCTTGTTTTCTGAGAGAATATATTAGTATTACTGTGTGTATTTTGTGTAATATGTACTGTATAGTTTAATTTTTTGTTATATTATATTTTAATTAAATAAAATGTCTATTTTTGATCTTAAAAGCTTGGTTTCTCTTTGTATTAGTTAGAAATGGTTTATTTTGGGTAAAAAAGCATTAAATTCCCTTTAGAAACATTGAAAATCGCTTTAAAAACATTGAATCGCTTTTAAAAATATCGAATCGCATTTAAAAAATTAATCGAATCGGATAATCGCTAATCGGACTTAGATTTTTGCCACCCAAATCGGATAATCGAATGGGACTTAACGAATCGGTAATCACTAATCGGACTTCAATTTTTTCTAATCGTGCCCACCTCCGTACATAAATTTACTCGCCCTAGCTGTAAGCAATGGACCTATAGAGGAAGCACGGTGCGTTCTCTCCATTCATTTACAGGCATAACATTACGCTGGCCCGCATGTGAACTTCTTGGGTCAGTAGCTTAATCTAGGATCACTGTGAAGCCTCAAAAAGCTCCCAAGTTTAGAAGACTTCTGCACAAAACTAGCTAATTACTACATTATTAATTGATATAGGCCTATATATGTTGCAGAAAGGTCCATTATTTATGGTTAATGACAGGTTTGATTCTGTGTCTGTGTAGAAACACTACAATAATTGTGTGTTTATATATGATATCTGTAGGACTTCCTCTGTAGTGCATGCGTTACCTTTAGCTTTGTATAATGTATATATTTGCATTATAAGTTGTATAATGTATACTAGTACATGCTAGGATCTGCAGTTGACTTGCAATGCTATAGTGCATACATACATCACTCTATACATCATGGTACAGTTCCTGGTATGGAGGCTGATGTATATGAGCCTTATTTCGTAGTCTGGCGACTGACTGGTATATATGGGCCCCATTTCATGGTGTGAAGGCTAACAGGAATCATGTAACTATCTCCTAGTGCTCCTTGTGTGCAAGGATCCAGATCCTCTCTTAGAATGAGAATATAGCGGTATTTCCTGGTATCTCCATGAAAACTACCTGACTTCCTTTTATAGAATTTAGGCCCGCGATTGTATATAAACCTATGTTTTTTCTAGATTATATTCATTTTTTCTTTGTAACAAAATGTTAGTGCAGGCTATCTGAAAGACTGAAACAGTAAGATATTGGTGGAAAATGATGAACATTTTGATGTATGCTGGCAGACTGATAGTAATATAGCGTACTAGAAGTGGAGGCGAGCGGCGTCAAAGCTTAGATTGAATGAGTCTTTTTTAGACTCAGGATGGCCGAGTGGATTCGCCGCTAGCTAACGGTGGTCGTGCGACGCGGTAAGCTGTTCGCAACTTGCCTACGCTATTATTTTTTATTTCCCCCTTTTCCTACTCCCCTCTATCTACACTTGCAATAGGTAACTTTATAATTACATGTAGATTAGTTATATTTTGTCCTGTTTTTATTTAGGATTTTGTAGGTCCTGTAATAATCAGTTAAGGACAAAGGAAGATTGGTAGAAAGTATTTAAGTGGCAGTAAGAAGACGGCTATAAGTAAGGCAAAGAAAGCTGAAAGAGTAAAACAAAGGTGCACTGAATAAGGATTTACACAAACTAGAGAATGTACAAGAGGAAGCAGAGCCACAAAAACCGGGTGAAGATGAAGCCATTGAAGGAAGAGAGCGAAAAGAAGTTATCGAAGAGAGAAATAGTGGGAGTGTGTGTACTGAAAGAGATACCATCGATTTTGAAAGTGTTGAATTTGAACAACAAGAAAACCCACCTGTTCACATGAATACTGCCTCCTCTCAGCCAGAGGAAATCTTGAATTGAAAAGGTGACAGTCCTGTAGAATTAACAAACGATGCTGAAACATGGCCAGAAAGGATAGGTCAGAATGTCAGGGATTATTTAGTTAAACAAGTTCCACCTAGAATTATTGCAGAAGATTTCCCCCAAAATGAGTGTGGGAGGCATTATTCAATAATTTCACTGCCAAAGGTAACCGCCAAATGACGAAATTGTAGATCGTCCATGGCCTATGTGCTCTTTAACAAGTGATAAAATATTCCGTTACTAGTACAAGCTCTTTGACAATAATGCATCAGGTAGACTCGCCACTTGAGGTTTTGAGACCTGCCTGACATTCATACACGATTAGCAGAGCATGAGGAGTACAAAAGGCTTTGGCAAGCGATGCTCACTTGCTGTGAGCTGCAGCAAAAGGTTATCTGCTGAAAATACTATTGATAAGGTACAAGAAAAACTCCTCAGGCAAGAGGACAAACGCTGATATCAAGTGTTTGAGAGACTGGTAGCCACTGTATAGTTGCTGACAGAAAGAAATGTACCTTTCCGTGGGTCTGAGGACAAAATATGAACACATAATGGAAATTTCTTTGGGGTTATTGAGCTGCTAGGAAGATTTGATCCAGTTAGGCAAGATCATCTGCAAAAAACTCCAGAATCAAGAAAAACCTGATCATTATTTAGTGAAAAACATTCATAATGAACTTAATATAATGGATGAAGGTAATCTACAGGAAATCCTTTTACGAATCAAGGCTGCAAAGTATAGTGCAGTAATTCTCTACTGGACTCCAGACATCAGCTTGTTAATATCAACAGCCCCGTAGTCAGCTTGTAAAGATCACAACTCCAGAGTCAGCTTGTAAAAATCACCAGCCCCGGAGTCAGCTAAAAAACAAAATAATAAAAAAAAACAAGATCAAAAGACTTCCCAAATAAGTCACGCCGGCACATATTTATCTCTATGGGATAAAGAAAATTTAATTAGTGAATATGGAATCAATTTAAACACTAAAATATAACAAATAACTTGACGAAAAGTTTAATTGAATTGATATTGAACAATAAATGATCCGCAGGAGGCATGAAAAGTGCCTTCTTTCTCACCACAAAAATTCCTGAAGATATGAATAGAAAAAACTCTCTTTTACGTCTTACGTCTTACGTCTTGAAAAAGAGAGAAAAGTAAAGTGGATAGTCGGAGTATAGTGGATAGGGTAGTTAGGATATAGTGGTGAAGGGGAATGAGTAAGAGTTAGGGTAAGTTGCTGGGTGACCAGCCATCTCTTTGGTTCTTGATCCTTATTCTTTTACTTTATCTTTCAGTTGAGTGTTTTGGGCTCTCGCGCCTCTGTTTTTCTCCTCTGTTCTACGTTTCTTGATTCTTATCTTCGTGCGGATTTTACTTTTGGTGATGTTGTTCCTGTGGTTCCGCATCCTCACCTTGCTGTAAATCTTGGGGGCGGTTCCTCTCTCGAGTCTGGCCTACCGCTCCTGAAATTGCCGCGGTTTGTCAATCTGTACTCTTGTGGAATTTGAACTGCTCTCATTTCTTCGTCTGACATTATAAGGTTTAGCTTGTCCCACACCTTTACCGCTCTCCTGTGTAGGGACACATTTGTGCTTGGAAGCTCGATCTCGTTGTGGAGGTCTCTTAGTCTCCTAAGTTCTCGTCTTCTCGTTTTTGTTATGATGTATACCGCTGAGTTCTGTACTTGTTGTAGTTTGATTGCGCTCGTTTTTGAGAGGCGGTTCAGCGGTATAGCAGGGTACAATAGGGTCGCTTTACAGATGGCATTATAGATCTTCTTAAGGTTTTTGCTGTTTAGGTTCCTTAATTGATATAACTTGGCTACCTGCATTTTGGCCTGATTTATTCGGTTTGCTAAGTGCTTGCAATAACCGCTACGGGTAATTTTCAGTCCGAGCACTGTTCCCTCATTCACGTACTGATACCTTTTCTCGTTGATTTCGACTCTCGAGGTCAAACGCCTCCCCACCGGGATGATGGAGAATTTTCCCGGGTTCGTTCTTATTTTCCATCTGCGTTCGAACTCGTTGATGTTGGACTCTCTTTTACATCTTTGCATATTCTTAATATGCACTTTATACTTGCCCTAATTTGACAATTAAATGTATCTCAATCCTGATTCGTTGAATTTGGTAGAATTATGAGTAGATAGAATGACTATTTTTATAGGTGTATTTTTGTGGAAAAGAAGAGTTAGCAATCATTATTATTCAAGAAGAAAGAAGTTGTCATATCCGGTGGCCATTTCGAGGCTTGTTCCAACTGTTTACCAAGGAACAAAAGAATCCAGCTCAATATTTTCCTTTATCCTAAGGAAACTCGTTGATCACATATCCCATCCTACCAAACAACGAGAGAGAAATCGTTATCGAGCCCCTATAACTGGTGACCCCTCTTCGTCGAACTAAAACGGGCAACAAGCTGCTCATTTTCTTCCACACCAAGAAGTGGAGCTCGCGAACACAATCTCCAACAGACCTCCTGTGTTTAATGAAGCAGCAGTCACGGAATGGTTCATAATTGTGGAAGCGCAATTCCACATCTCGAGGATACATCGAGAAGAGACGAAATTTTACCATATTCTGGCTGCGTTGCCTCCCGAGACGGTCGATCGTCTCCCAGCTGCGGTCCTGTCGCCACAGAATTACTCGCTCCTACGAACAGAAATCCGGCGACTTTTTGAGAAGACGAGACCTGAGCTTTTCGAGAAGTTAATCGCGTCTTGTTCGCAGACCGGACAACCTTCAGTGAACCTTGAAGAGCTACGGGAGACAGTTCTGCAAGTTGGAGTGGGAGAGGACTTGGTCGAGGAGAAACAAGTTCATCCAGTCTTTACTTCCAAACATCGCCCCCATCATCGCCACGCAAAAGGACTTAACTCTTGCCCAATTGAGGAAACTGGCTGATGAACTCATACTGTTTTACAAGGCACAGTGCTATAATATAAATAATAGTGAAACTAGTAACAATGGTGCGTAATAACTGCTCTTTAGGCAAACCAGCCGGTAAATAATGTGCAATTTAAAAATTCGCGTTCCGTGCCCGTCGGCGTATATCCTGGTGGTAATCAATCTAGGTTTGTGCATAACAATTATAATAGTGATAATAATTATTCAAATTGTGTACCGTTAGCGTTACGCCCCTTCTGTCGTAATCAAAAACCAGTGGTGTGCCGTTCACACTTATACTTTGAGGCGAGTGCGAAGTACTGTAAACCGTTGTGCAGTTGTCCAAAGCGAGGTGAGAACCTTCAAATGCAGCCATCGTCTAGACCGTCATCCCTAACCCATTCGGAAAACGAGATCGGCAGGCCGCTGTAAATGCGACGACCGGCGTACTGACTCTTCTCACTGTCGCTGGCCGAATTAATGAGAGGAAGTGCGAATTTCTGATAGACACTGTCGTAATTTAGAAGATGGACTTCCAGCTTTGTATTCTCTGTTTTGTATATGGAATGTTAAACTCCCCAGTATGCAGTATTTTTCTCTTGTAAATAAAGAAACGAAAATCCCATTGTACTCGGTCGGTGAAGGAGTTTTCCGAAACCGTTGCCTTCTGTGCCGAGGAGTGAGGTAAAGGGCCAATGTGAAGGACTTTTTTGGAGCACAAATCGTGTGGGTCAAAGAGAGCGACATTGTTGAGTCCATGCTACTTAGAGCTTCTGTTATTCTCCTTGTAAGACCTCGTAGGGAAGAATTCATGCCATCGAGGTTGCCACCAGAACCTTTCCTCCTTTACCGAGGATACACATTCGGTAGCGTAGCAAAATCCGAGCTCTGATTGAGCGCGCTTGGGGTCAAAATTCGGAAATTGCAGATGTTCAAAGTTTTTAGAAGTAGATAAATAGTGGGAGAGATAGTTTGGTGAAAACACACCGTTGAAATTTTGCCCTGGTGATTGGGGCATCTCTTGCATTATTATTATTTTTTTTTGGGGGGGGGGGGAGGGGACTTCAGCCGTGTTTACATGCAAACGGTTTGAGCGTTATCAACTTTTTAGGGATTTAAGGATCATAAAAGATAGAAAAAGAGTGTGATAGTAAGAGAGGTAAAAGATAGAAAAAGTGTTATTTTAGTAAGAGAATGATGTGGCAGTACGTCTGGCTATGGCTTTCCATGCACTTCTGTGATGCTTCCGTACATGTTATTTAAGCATTCGAGCCTTTGTTTTCATACTTTTGCGTTTTTGTAGTTAGAACTATCTCAGTTTCTTGGTCATCTACTGTTATTTTGAAGTAGTTTTGTCCACTACGGATCTTTTTATTGTGTCTTACTCATTTATCATTTTGTCCACTACGGATCTTTTTATTGTCTTACTCATTTATCATTTTGTCAACTACGGATTTTTTTTTTGTGTGTCTACTACGAATCTTTTTATTTTGTAATATTTAGTTTAACATCCTAATTATTCGGATATTTATTTTAATTGTTTTTCCGGTAAGAAATAGTTATCTGTAGATCGGTTTCAGGTATTCTTGCAACCGCAGTTGGCTGCTGGCGAATCCTTGTTGGTAATGTCTATTTGGGTCGTCATTTTCGGGAATTTCTATATCTTGCATGACTCTTTCGGGTAAGTAGTTATGCATGCTCCTCCATATTCTTGTCGCTCTTCTGTGCAATGTCACATTCAGAAGGTCGAAACCTGCGAGTTCATGTATTCTAATCGATGGGACCATATCTAGTAAACTGAGATCAAGTATGAATCGTAGAGCTTGATTTTGCACTGCTTGTGCCGTGCGAATTTGTGTATTGCTTGCCAAATGTAACGGAACGGCGGGGTATAGCAAGATTGGCCTAACTAAGGCCAAATACCACTTCCTCTTATTGCGGAAGGAGAGTCTCCTGAAGCTGTAAAGTTGTCTAAGTCTGATCTTGGCTTGCGAGACTTTCTCCTTAATATGATTATTATATCCATTTGACGCAATCTGCAATCCCAGAACACGGGCTTCTCGTGTATATGGATAGTACTCCCCATTTGCTATAATGTCGGCCGTTTTGACACGTCCGATAGGGAGGATTTTAAATTAATCCATATTGGTGCGAATTTTATTCCTTTTTTCATAGAGGTTGATATTGTTGATTTCCCCAGGTGTCCTATTTGCGACGTCTAAAGGAGCTTGGTAGTCGCTTGTGATAATTTGAGTAATGTCGTCGGTTAGCTGGACATATACAGCGTAATCTTGAGTAGGAAAAGGGAGGTCGCTCGTGTAGATGGTATACAGCATCGGGCTCAGATACCCCCTTTGAGGCACTCTTGCGTTCAACGAAAAGGGTTGCCCTTCGTAATCATTAATTTTTATGGTTGCCTCTCTATCCTCCAGGTATCACAAAGGATCCTGGTGATATTGGTTTCCATCTCAAGGTTACATAACTTGATCTTTAATCCAGGTAACCAGACCTTGTCAAATGCAGAGGCCACGTCTCTCAGTACAGCGTCCACCCTCCTATTTTCGGCCTTTGCATTCGCAATGTACTCTGTCATAAGAGCAAGGGCAGTTTCCGTACCGAGGTGACTACGGAATCCATGTTGTTGTCTGTTGTAGCCGTCCCTTGTTTCTAGAAGATTCCTCAGTCTGTCGTTAAGAAGTTTCTCCAAAAGTTTCCCAATGAATTCTAGAAGGGAGATGGGCCTGTAACTTTTTACTACCTTTTTTGGCTTCCCTGGTTTCAAAATAAAGATCATTTTGGCCCTTTTGAGAAGATCTGGGAAGTAGCCAACGTTTAAACAGGCATTGGAGAGACTTAGTAAGGCTTCATTGATGTTTGGAGGGGCATTCACTAAGTGCGCCTTGGTAATACTTGATATTCCAGGGGCCCTCTGCTTAAACTTCTTTAAAGCTGTCTTGAATTCTTTATGAGTGATCGGTTTTCCTTCGGCTTCTGCACGTCAGGTGTGATCGACGAAGTGGTACGGCGTTATAGTTGGTCCTCGCTCTTCCAGGTTTGGCAAGACTCTTTCCTCGTATTCACAGTCAAAATCGTCGTTTTCTTCCTCCTTGATGTCGAATTTTCTCTTCCAGTGCTCTCTAAAGGGGATTTCTATCTTTTGGTCCTTGGTGATAGTTCTCCCCTCAGCTGTGATGGTAATATTGGTTTTACTTTGCTGAGTGCCACTTAACGTTCTAATCTGAGACCAAAATTTTCTGGGGTTGGTTTCCACGTCCATCTTATCAATCATGCCATTCCAGATTGTCTTAGATTCCTCTCTGATGAGATATTTAATTTCCATGCGCAGGTTTCTAAGTTCACGGTATCGTTCCGCCGTGTTTCCATTTTCGTTTATTTCTGCAGTAAGTTTCTCCAGTCTGTATTTCCTTGACGTAATCTCCTTATTCCTTCGTGGAGCAGGGAGAGTTTTATATTCTACCCTCGGGATAGCTATTCTATCTGCTTCCTTGATCTTGGTGGTAAGGTCTTCGAAGTGCCGATCTATGTCTTCGAGGGTAGACCTGTCCAACGGTTCTATCCGATATTTTTGGAGGACTCTATTAAATTGGAACCAGTCATCCATTGGCAAGCATTTACGGGAGGGGATTTTGACTTGGATAGGTGAGATTGAGATTGTGGTAATCATACTAAGGTGATCAGACGGAGAATAAAGACCAGGGACGATATTTTGGTTCAGAGCAAAACCATTTCGTTAGTATGATGTCGGGAGTAGTAGAGGATCTCCCCGTTAGGTACGTAGCGAAATCTGGACCTGCTATATTTACCACGCCGCATTCCATAAGAAGCCTCAGGGATGTACCTACCCCGTTGAATGCCGTGGTGTAGCCTGTTTCCCTGCAGCGAGCAATTAGGTCGCCGATAAGAATCACTGAGCAGTTCCTTCTAAAAAGGCGGAGGAAATTAGATACGGGCAAATACGATCTCCTTGGTGGCTGGTACCCTACTGACCTGAGTAAATTTGCTGATGATACTAAGCTAGGTAGGGCCATTAGGGCTGATTCTGATGCTGTTGTAATGCAGGAGGAATTGACCATTCTGTCCAATTGGGCTGAGAAATGGCAAATGAAGTTTAACATAGACAAATGTAGTGTACTTAGTATAGGTAGAAATAATCCACTGAATAGTTATAAATTAAATGGGAGAAATTTAGGGAGGACCGATTGTGAGAGGGACTTGGGTATTTTGGTAAGTTCAGACCTTCGTCCTAGAAAGCAATGCCTAAATGCTAAGAATAAAGCTAATAGGATATTGGGATTCATTAGGAGGAGTGTAAGCAATAAGAGTGCTGAAGTCATTCTAAAACTGTATCTGGCGCTAGTTAGTCCTCATCTAGACTATGCAGTACAATTTTGGTCACCATATTATAGGAAGGATATTGATTTGCTTGAGTCTGTGCAAAGAAGGATGACAAAGATGATTGGTGGGCTAAGGAACTTACCTTATGGTGAAAGGCTCAGAAAACTAAATCTACATACATTGGAAAGGAGAAGAGTCAGAGGGGGATTGATTGAAGTCTTCAAATGGGTAAAAGGATATAATAAAGGGGATCTGGGTAAGGTTCTTATACTTAGTGAACATGACAGGACACGTAGCAATGGGTTTAAGCTTGATAAGTATAGGTTTAGGAAGGAGATTGGGAGGAATTGGTTTACAAATCGTGTGGTAGATGAATGGAATAGGCTCACTAGACATGTGATAGAAGCCTCCTCTCTGGGTAGTTTTAAGAATAGATTAGATAAATATATGAATGAAGCTGCTAGATGGGACTGACTTTTTTATGTACATATGTATATATTTTTCTAAGGAGTGGGGAGATTATTTTGCGGTTGCATGAATGGACATAATCCTCTGGATGCATTTTATGTATATTGTAGATTAGATCTGACGAACTCCTGTAAAGGGTGACAATGTTGATGACTTTTCTCTGGTAAGAAATCTTTTGTGTGTTGACTGGAACAGGAGCTGCCAAGTGTAGGCCATGAATGGTCTTTTGCAGTCTCCTTCTTTTCTTATGTTCTTATGTTCTTAAATAACTAAATCGTCGATAAGCGTACTAATTTTTACCGCTAGGTACGATTCTTCCAAGTTGCTTATCTTTTTGAATTTGATGCCCTTTCGCACTGCAAGGGCGATGCCGTCATATCTCCCATTAGAGTGACTAGTTGTGATGGTGGTGTAGTTACATAGTTTTATAGGGTCGGTTTCTGCGTTAAGTCCGTATTCAGAAATAAGGACAATATCTGGGTCTACCTCACGGATTATATTGTAGTAGATGAATTTTTTACTCATCCAGCCATTAACGTTAAGAGAAAAGGTCTTCAGTTTGTTGATATATATGGTCGCGTTGTCTATATTATTCCCCATGAAGATTTGACACTTTTGCTGGCCCAGCCCGTGCGGGCGACCTCACTCTGGCGGATCTCTTCTTTTTAAATTGATCGTGGCAAAGGTTGAGACATAATCGATTCGCCACAGATCTCGATCCTGCCTTGCCTGAGTGCCAAAATCATTTCTTCCCCACTGATGTCAAAATCATAATACCACTTGTATTTTCCCCTTGATCATCACTTCAACGATGACTTGGACTTTCGCCGTTCTTCGCAGTGGGGCCGATGGGGAGGCATATACGCGTATGTTTATTTCGGTAGATTTGTAAATTGGTGAGGATTGTTTGGTCTTCTTGGGGCTCTTAGTTTTTTGGCTCGCCTTTTGGGAATCAAAACTCTCGTGCAGGTTGGTCGGTCTCTGTTATTGTAGGGGTGCCAGATGTGCTGCGTTTGTTAAGTCTTGGATCCCGAGATCTTGAACTTCTTCTTGCCGCAGCCGTAGGCCTACTTTCTGCTTGGGTTTGGTATAGTTCGGTTGAAGGGGGATTCTCAGGAAACCACATTGGTTTCATCCCATTCTGAGTCAACATGCGGTTCAATTCGGTAGCATAACTACCCGGTTCCGCGATGTTCACAAAGTGAGTGTGTATAACACACATCACAAGGTCCAGGTTCATTGAGGAATCTATTTGTAGGAGGGTCATCTCCTGGCTCTTCGTTGCCTGTGCGTAGGAGGTCGTTGCTCTGCGGTGCTTCTCCTCTTGGACATTCTTCTTCTTGTCGGTGATTAGTGTCTTTTTCAAAGGACACGACATCGACAGGGTACGGTGAGGGCCACTGAAATTTAGGCATTTCTTGGTAGCCCCGCTCGTACACTCACGCCAGGCGTGGCAATCTCCGGCGCATTCGCTGCATACCTTTCTTCGAAATGTACAGTCTTTGGTGGCGTGCTGTGCCAGTGCATAGCATGAGAAGCATACCTAGACTGACACGAAGGTTTCCCTCTCGATGCATGAAGCAGAAATTTTTGTGTAGAACAAGACGAGGCCAGCTTCGGCTGCCTTAGCAGCCATATCAGAGGTTTGGAAGGTGGCTTCTAAACAGATGGGAATACTCGCCTCCTTCACGATTTTTAAATTTATACACCTCTTCGACTTTCGCTTAGGTTTGTCTTGCCTCTATTTCATTCTTAATCTCCTCGATGCTGTGGGAGCCGACCCATGGATCCAAGAGGCGACAAATTATGGATCTCTGAGCAGAGACATCGGGTGGGGGGATCTTCGGGGTCAAGTTGAGTTCATCTAGCTTCGCCCGTGCGTCAACACTGAGAAGTCTGTCAACGTCGTAGTCAGTGTCGCAGATTGCTAGGTAGCCGTAAGTTTGATCCACTAGACGGCATAGTGCAATCTCAATCGAGCTGAAGATGGTTGAAAACACTGTTTCCCTCGTGGGGTTTTGGCAATTATCTTTTACCCAGAGGTGGATTCTTTTTTATCCCATGGGGTCGTCCATGACGGCCCGCTAGGGAAGCTCTTCACCTGGAGACAACAAGGCTCCTATTTAGTTATATCCCTATTATACAGCTCGGACCACCTTCTCTGCCCTACCTATATTAATTCTCTAGCAGGACCCACCTGCCGGTACTGACCACTCCGCCCCCGAATGGGGCCCCTTCTTCGCGCCCCCTGCAGGGCTTCCTTCCGGGGTTCGGACACGCCAGGTACTGGTGGTCTCTACAGGTCTTAAACGGCAGAGAAGTTATAAGGACTCGAGATGTGCTGCTGGTCTTAAAGGGAGGAACAAACGCTGGTCCGAAAATGGGGTTTGGTGCGGGCATTACCCCGTTAACGCGCGCGCGCGCCCGCGACCTCTTCAGTGGGCCAGGGACGTTAGCCGTCAGCGGTCTTGAAAAGCGCGTAAGATTCTTCACCTACTACCTCTCGTGGAAATATAGATGATAAATCAAGTAGGACTTTTACTCTCTTCAGATGAGTGTTGAAAAGCTCTTTGAAGCGAAGTGAGTATTAAGCACTGTTTATTTAATGAGATTATTATTAATTTGCTTAATCGCTCAACTTTGTTATTCTTACTAGCCATTAAATATTATGTTCTTTATACACCACTGTTTTTATTCACGTAACCACTGACTATTGAATGTTTTTATCATTAATCCCTTTAACTTCCGAATTTTAGTATTATTATACACTTTCTTCCTTTTTCTTTTTAACCACTGTTTATTAAATTAATTCACTTAATCTATGGATTTACTACTATTGGTACTAAATATTATATTCATTTTTAATCACTGCTTATTATTTTTAATTGATTATTATCCACTGTTTATTAAATGTTTTTATTTTTCCTTCGTTTAATCACTGAATTTTATAATTGTTAACTATCATTCACTTCTACTTATTTCTCCAATAGTCGATATTTTTAACTATCATTCACTTTTACATATTTTTCCACTAAACGATATCGGACGTTTTTTGACCACTTTTGATTTTTTTATATGTTGACATGTTCACGGTGTGTACACACGAGTCTGAGATGTAGATGGTTCTTTCTTTCAACAATCCTCCTATTTCTTTCGGCGACCAAGGTCCTTCGTAGGTCCATTTGTAGTCCCCGCGAATAATTCCATCGATCAGGGCCTCCCGGTCACCTTTCGTGGGATTGCACACTACAGCGGCGAATACCTTGAGTCCCACGTCAGTGGCATTAAAGATAATAATACTAAAATTCAGAGGTTAAAGCGATTAATGATAAAAACATTCAATATTCAGTGGTTACGTGAATAAAAACAGTGGTGTATAAAGAACATAATATTTAATGGCTAGTAAGAATAACAAAGTTGAGCGATTAAGCAAATTAATAATAATCTCATTAAATAAACAGTGCTCAATACTCAATATTTAGCAGTTAATAATTCAGTGGTTAATAATAAATTTAATACATAGTAGCTAATAATAAACAGTGAATAATAATACTTAGTAATAAGCATAAGGACTTCGTGAAATAATAAAAGCAGTAAATAAACAATTATCAATATTAAATAATTAACAATTAAGAATAATAGTTCAGTGTTTAATAATGAACACAATATTTAGTGGCTAATAACAAAGTTTAGTGATTTAGAATATTAATAATAGAAACAATTAATAAACCGAGATAAAAGTGAACATATTTTTTGGTAGTAAGAATAATGTCTTCGTGAAATTTGTACAAAAGATAACAATATATTAAAATTGAATGTAATTTCTGAGATATAATTCTCTGTCATGAAGAAATTTCCTTATTTTAAAATGTCAAATATTTGTCCTCCAATTTGTCCTGGAGAACTAAGCTCATTTAATATAAAAGATTAAAATAACTGAGTAAATATACAAAAAATATAACCTCTGGTAGTACCTGGAGAACCCATTTCTTTTCTTACTAGTACTTATGTAACTTTCTCTTCTCCGCGCCACCTTTTTCCCCACTATTAACTATTTTTTTTGTAACGCTAATTTGTATATGTATTTTTTCTCTAAAAAAAAAAAATAACTTTTTACGTCTTACGTCTTGAAAAGTTAGAAGTTAAAAGTAGATAGTTAGAGTAGAGTGGATAGTGATCGTTAGAGTACAGTGGTGAAGTAGAATGAGTAAGAGTAGTGCAGTTTGCTGGAAGACCAGCCTTCATTTGTATTCTTATCTTCAATTCTTTTATCCTATCATTTGCTCAATTGGTTAGGGACTCTCACACCTCTATTATTCTTGTAAGAATGTCTTCTCTTCTGTTTGAGTTTCCGCTGTTGTTGGTGACTTTTTTGCTCTTTGTTTGTTTTCTGAAGGGATTCTTATGCTATCGATATATTGGTGCTGGGTTAGCAACATTCAATGGTTTACCGCTCCTGAAGTTTCCTCTATTGGTTGCTCTGTGTTCTATTGGGATTTCTATCTTCCTTTTTTCATCTTCATCCAGAAGTGTCTCTAATTTGTCCCATATTCGGACCGCTCTCTTATGTAGGGATACATTTACTGGTTCCATCTCTATTACATGGTGCAGATCTATCTGCTTCTTGCATTCTCTCCTTCTTGTATTTGTAATCAGCAGTACGCCGCTGTTCTGTACCCTCTGTAATTTCACGTTGTTAGTTTTAATTAAGTTGTTTAGCGGAATTGCAGAGTATAATAATACTGACTTACACAGAAGGTTGTATATTTTCATTTTGTTTTTTTGTATTTAAGTCTTTTAACTGGTAGAGTCTCGTTAAGTTGGCTTTTGCTAGTTTGATTCTTTCAGTGGTGTGTTTTAGATACCCGCTTGACGTTATTTTTAGACCTAGTACCTTGCCTTCCTTTTGGTATCTGTATCTTTCCTCATTAATCGTAACTCGTGATGATTTTCTACGTCATATAGGAATAATGGTGAACTTGTTTGCGTTTGTCCTTATCTTCCATTTCCTTTCGAAGTTATTTATGTTCTCGATTTCTGCCGCGGTGATTCTGGCTGCTGTTGGTGGATGTCTATATGGACTATTAACGATTATCGAGATGTCATCTGCGAATTGGATGTATTTGCTGGTGTCGTAGATTGGATTTGGAAGGTCGCCTGTATATATGTTATATAGCGTCGGACTGAGACACCCTCCTTGGGGGACACCTTGATTAATTTCAAAATCGGGTCCTCGATATCCTTCTAAGTTAATATATGATTTGCGGTCTGTGATGTAGTCGCATATGCATTTTGTTAGGATCGGCGGAAGTCCTAGCCTCTTGATCTTAAATTTTAGGCCTATTCTCCAGACCTTATCAAAAGCCTTCTGCACGTCCCTCAGAACCAGGTCAGTGTAATTTCTCGCATATTTGGCTTTGGCTATTGTTTCCACTATTACTGCCAGGGCCGTCTTGGTACTTCTGCCTTTCCTGAACCCGTGCTCTTGACCAGGAATGAGATTATTGTCTTCTAGATGTTGGTTCAATCTCCTGCCAATCAATCTTTAAAGTAGTTTGGCCACTGTTTCTAGAAGAGTTATTGGCCTGAAGTTTCCTGGTTGGTCAGGGGGCTTGCCTGGTTTGGACAAAAAGACTATTTTAACTTTTTTCAGGGCATCAAGAAAATACCCGGCGCTTATTGCCGCATTAAAAATTTCCACTATATTAGCAAGAAATGTATCTGGTGCTCTTATCCGGTTTTCGCGGGTTATCCCTGAGTCTTCAGGAGCTCTTTGCTTGGTCTTGTTTAGCGTACTTTTGAACTCATCAAGTGATATTGGGTCTACCCTTTGTTCCATCATAACTGTATCAGAAGCAGAGTGATTGGGTGTTATTTCTTCTCTATTTCTGTTCATCTCTTCAACTATTCTGAGTTCATGGTCGCGATCAAAGTCTTCGTTTTCTTCGGGTAAAATGTTGAAAACGTTGTACCAATGTTCTCTAAACGCGGCCTCAATTTATTCTGGTTCAAGCGCATCCACTCCATTGTCTTTGATGGCTATTTTTGTTATCTGCTTCCTGTTTCCTCTCACCATGCTGATTTTTTGCCAAAATTTTGTAGGACTTATCTCCGAGTCTATCTCGTCTATTATTTGGTTCCATCTTATGCCTCTCTCCCTATAATTGTTGTATTTATTTCCGTCCTAATGTTAAGGAGGTGTTCTCTATCACCTCTTCCTGGACCAAGTCGCTCTATCTTTTCTCTTAGGTTTAAGTATCTCTTTTCTAAATCTGCTATTTGCGGTGTATACCGATGATGTGGTAATGTTCTAAACGTTGCTCTGGGTATATGCTTTTCGTCTGTGTCCATTAGCTTTTTCATCACGTTATTCAATGCTTCGTCTATCTCTTCTAGGGTTGCTTCGCTTAAATTTGGTTGCTGGTAATCAGATAGGTCTTCGGCGTAGCCGTGCCAGTTAGCGTTTTCAAAGCTCTTTCTGACTAGGCATTTAATTTGTATAGGGTCTGCTGACAATGTTACTACCACCATTTCGTGATCGCTGAGGGTGGGAGGGCCTATATTGGAATTTAGGGAAAGCTAGCACGATATCTGGTTTAGTTGCTTTTTTTAATCCGATATATGTAGGGAATTCCGGTCCGATCCTCTCAACTATGCCTCTTGCTATTAGCAGATCTACATTTCTTCCGTTGTTGTTGATACTGGTTGTATATCCTGAAGCTCTTGTTCGGGCGTTCAAATCTCTCAAGTATATTACTTGATCCTTTTGTCCAAATAACTCTAAGAAATTATGAATAGGTACGTACCCTCTCCTTGGGGGTTGGTACCCTGCCATAATTATTAAGTCTCCGGTACCCGTCCTTACTTTGATGGGTAAATAGGCTTCGTCTAGTTTATTCAGTCTTGTAAATTTTATGTCGTTTCGGACGGCTATGGCTACTCCATCATAGATTATATCTTCTGTAGTCTTGTAGATCGTAGAATGATTAAAGATTTTAAAGGGTTTATTTCTGGATTAATGTTAATTTCATTTAGTAGGATGATCTCGAAGTCAAGTTTAAAATAGGAGTTGCAATGCGAGTGTCTTTTGCCATCCCAACCCGACACATTATGACTTATTATTTTAAGCTTTCTTTTCCTTTCCATTTTGTAACCGATTGTTCGAGTGAAAGTCTTCTCTCGGATTTCTTCAGCTCTCTTTCGCAGGAAGACTTTGTTCGACCGCTTCTTTTCTTTTTAAACTCTTCTTTTTTGATGGTGAAGCCTATTTCTTTCAGGATTATTATTCCTCCGCTTAATAGGCTTTTGTGGACTTCGTTATCCGAATACGGGCCTTCGAATTCGTACTTAAAGTGACCTTTCTTAATTCCTGTGATAATTTCTTTATTGTTTCCTATCGGGAAGGGTCTATCTTTGAGGGCGGATACTCTCAGGTTTATGCACCTTTTTTCCTTATATTCTTGCTGGGTTTGTTGGTGGGGTTCCTCGTACCCTGCTTGTTCTGTAGCCTTTGCATCCTTTTGGGATTCGGAGCTGCTTGCCTTGGCTACTGGTAATTCTACTTCCATTCCCAATTCCTCTTCCTGCGGTTGCCTATTCCTAAGTCTAGGATCTCTTTGTAACCCTAGGCTGATGCCAGACAATTGGACGGGGGGTTCATTATCACCTGGCTGTGTATGGGTTTCCGGCGCTGAGTATTTAATGTTCAATACCTCCGCCGATGGCGGGTTGTCCGGGAACCACATAGGTTCTAACCCGTTATTGCTAAGCATTTGGTTAAGTTCTTGTGAATAGGTTCCAGGGTTCGCAACATTCATGACGTGGGCATGTATTATACACGCCAGTATGTTTAAGGATTTTTCCTGCTTGAGTTCTATAATATTTTTTGATGGTACTATCTGTTCCGCTATTGCTTTAGCTACTTTGGCGTAAGTTAGGTTTTTCTTTTCTTCCTCAAGTCTTGCCTTCTCTCTTCTTTTCTTCTCAATAATCTCTTTCTTTATGGGACAAGCCATCGCCATCATGCGGTGTTTTCCGCCACAGTTGGCGCACTTTTTCTCTTGGCTCGTACAATCTCTCCATGTGTGCAAGGTTAGCTGCATTCAGAGCATTTTGTTTCTCCTTTTGGGGGGCAGTATTTAGATGTATGCTGATCTAAAGCCAAACATCAGAAACAAGTGAGGACAGTAATGAAGTCATCGCTTTTTATTTGATCCTGGGTTATTTTAAGGTTGAATGCTAACAGGCCGTTTTCCCTTACGTGCCATGGTTGTTTCTCTGAATAAGACTTTGAAAACATGGGTGTACTCTTCATTGGTGTTTTTGTTCTTAAACTTCATGACTTCCTTCACTTTAGCCCATTCTTGTCTTTGTTCAATTTCATCTTTAATTTCTGATGCCGTATGTTCCCCTATCCACGGATCAATCTTTCGACAGTAAATGGCCTTTTGGGCCTCCACTTGTGGCGGAACTTTGACTTCTAATCGGATATTTTGGAATATTGAAGTAGCTTTTTCACTGAGCAGTTTGTCCATGTCTTTTTCAGTTTGGCAGATGGCCACATAACTAGTTGAGTAATCTAAGAGACGGATAAGTACTATTCCTAGTTCTCCATATATCACGTTGAATACTTTGGTGCACTCGGGTTTGTGTGATCCTTTTATGGTCCGCAAAGGGACCCTTTTCGTCAATTCCATTCTTCTAGTCGAGCTTCTTCTTTTTCTTCATTTAGTGTTCTAAGATGAAAAAGTAAGAAAAGGCGAAGAAACAAAAAAAGTTAGAGGGTGCGGCTCAAATCCAGTTATTCTTCTGGCTTATTCCGCTAGCGTGTCAGGAACCCTACCAACCTGCCTGATGCCTAGCCCTAACAGTTTTTGCTCCACTCAACAAGGATCCGCCGCTCACACGGGTACTAAGCTCTCCCGGGCTAAGCTTCGGCCTGCGCCGAGTAAGCCGCCCGGTTCAGATATGCCTCCTGTCCTTGAGAGTATCTATGGAGAGTCGGCTTTCCTAACCGAAACGCCCTCAGAAGAGGTGGGATAGAGAAGCAAGAGAATATGGCGATTGCCAAGTCTTAGTAGAGTGGTCTTCTCAGTCAGTGTCAAAATCTTCTTTTTCAAAAAGAAACTGTGAACTGAGCTTCAATCAGTTATGAGATTGAATCGCTGTCTGAAAATTCTTCGTAAGAAAATTTCCTAACGTCTGCTATCCAAAAAGCAACTTTTTAAGGATTCAAGGATCGTAAAAGCTGGAAAAAAGGTGAGATAGTAAGAGATGTAAAAGATAGAAAAAGTGGTATTTTAGTAAGAGAATGATGTGCCAGTACGTCTGGCTATGGCTTTCCATGCACTTGTATGATGCTTCCGTGCATGTTATTTAAGCATTCAAGCCTTTGTTTTAATGCTTTCTGCATTCTTGTAGCGAGAGCCATCACTATTTCTTGGTCACTTAGTTATTTTGGTGTAGTTTTATCCACTATTGATCATTTTGTTGTGCCTTATTCATTTATCATCTTGTCCACTATGGATCTTTTTTTTTGTGTCCACTACGGATCTTTTTATTTTGTAATAGTCAGTTTAACATCCAATTATTCAGGTATTTATTTTAATTGTTTTTCCGGTAAGAAATAGTTATCTGTAGATCGGTTCCAGGTATTCTTGCAACCGCAGTTGGCTGCTGGCGAATCCTTGTTGGTAATGTCTATTCGGGTCGTCATTTTCGGGAATTTCTATATCTTGCATGACTCTTTCGAGGAAGTAGTTATGAATTCTGACAAACCTGGAAGACCGAGGACCATCTACAACGCCGTACCACTTCGTCGATCACACCCGACGAGCAGAAAACGAGTCGGCCCTAAAGAGCTTCAAGCAGAGGGCCCCTGGCATATCTGGTATTACTAAGGCGCATTTGGTGAATGCCCCTCCCAACATCAACGAAGCCTTGCTTAGTCTCTTCAATGCCTGTCTTAACGTTGGCTACTTTCCGGATTCATTAAAAAGGGCCAGAATGGTCTTTATCTTGAAGCCGGGAAAACCAAAGAAAGAAGTTAAGAGCTACAGACCCATCTCCCTTCTAGAGTTCATCAGGAAACTTTTGGAGAAGCTTCTCAACAACAGACTGAGGAACCTTCTAGAGATTAGGGGCGCTTACAATAGGCAACAACATGGTTTCCGTAGTCACCTCGGTACGGAGACTGCCCTCGCTCTCATGACTGAGTACATTGCGAACGTGAAGGCCGAAAATAGGAGGGTGGACGTCGTGCTCAGAGGCGTGGCCTCCGCATTTGACAAGGTTTGGGTGCCTGGGCTAAAGTTCAAACTGTGTAACCTCGAGATGGAATCAAATTTCACCAGGATCCTCTGTGATTACTTAGAGGACAGAGAGGCATCCATAAAAATTAATAACTACGAGGGGCAACCCTTTTCGTTAAACACGGGAGTGCCTCAAGGGGGGTGCCTGAGCCCGACGCTCTATACCATCTATACGAGCGACCTCCCTCTTCCTACTCAGGATTATGCCGTATATGTACAATTAGCCGATGACATTACGCAAATAATCACAAGCGATTATCAGGCCCCTATAGACGTCGCAAACAGGTCGGCCGGGGAGATCAGTAACCTCAACCTCTTCGAAAAGAGGAACAAAATTCGCACCAATATGGACAAATTTAACATCCTCCCGATCGGACGTGTCACTACGGCCGACATCATAGCTGATGGTGAATACTATCCCTACACGCGAGAGGCCCGTGTTCTGGGATTACAGATAACTTCAAATGGGTACAGTAATCACATCAAGGAGAAAGTCTCACAAGCCAAGGCCAGACTTGGCCAACTCTACAGGTTCAGGAGACTCTCCTTCCGCAATAAGAGAAAGCTATATTTGTCCTTGGTTAGACCAATCTTACTGTACCCAGCCGTTCCCTTGCATTTAGCGAGTAAGACGCAAATTCGTACGGCACAGGTGGTGCAAAATCAGGCGCTGAGGTTCATCCTTGATTTCACCCTGCTAGACATGGTCCCATCGATAAGGCTGCACGAACTAGCAGATATCGACCCCCTGAACGTGACACTGCACAGAAGAGCTACGAAAGTATGGAGGAACATGAACACCTATTTACCAGCAAGAGTCATGCATGATGTAATTATTCCCGAAGATGACTACCCAGAAAGACGTTTCAAAGCAGGATTCGCCAGCAGCCAACAGCGGTTGCGCGAAAACCTGGAGCCAATATATAAATAACTATTTCTCACCGGAAAGACAATTAAAGTAAACTCCCGAATGATTGGACGTTAGACGAAAATTAAAAAGATAAAAAGATCCGTAGTGGACAAATTGTCAATAAGGCACAATAACTATCAGTTGAGGACAAACTCCACTGAATAAACTAAGTGATCGAAGAGTAACGAAAGCTCTCGCCACAAGAAATGCAAAAGTACGAGAACAAAGGCTCGAATGCTTGAATAACAACCACTGAAGCATCGTACAGGCGCATGGAAAGCCATAGCCAGACGTACTGGCACAACATTCTTCTACTAAAATACCACTTTTTCTATCTTTACCTCTCTTACTATCACACCCCATTTTCTATCTTTTAAGATCCTTGAAATCCTTGAAGTAGTTATGCATGCTCCTCCATATTCTTGTCGCTCTTTTGTGCAATGTCACATTCAGAAGGTCGAAACCTGCGAGTTCATGTATTCTAATCGATGGGACCATATCTAGTAAATTGAGATCAAGTATGAATCGTAGAGCTTGATTTTGCACTGCTTGTGCCGTGCGAATTTGTGTCTTGCTTGCCAAATGTAACGGAACGGCGGGGTATAGCAAGATTGGCCTAACTCAGGCCAAATACAACTTCCACTTATTGCGGAAGGAGAGTCTCCTGAAGCTGTAAAGTTGTCTAAGTCTGATCTTGGCTTGCGAGACTTTCTCCTTAATATGATTATTATATCCATTTGACGTACTCTTCAACCCCAGAACTCGGGCTTCTCGTGTATATGGATAGTACTCCCCATTTGCTATAATGTCGGCCGTTTTGACACGTCCGATAGGGAGGATTTTAAATTAATCCATATTGGTGCGAATTTTATTTCTTTTTTCATAGAGGATGATATTGTTGATTTCCCCGGCTGTCCTATTTGCGACGTCTACAGGAGCTTGGTAGTCGCTTGTGATAATTTGAGTAATGTCGTCGGTTAGCTGGACATATACAGCGTAATCTTGAGTAGGAAAAGGGAGGTCACTCGTGTAGATGGTATACAATGTCGGGCTCAGACATCCCCCATGAGGCACCCCTGCGTTCAACGAAAAGGGTTGTCCTTCGTGATCATTGATCTTTATGGTTGCCTCTCTATCCTCCAAATAATCAAAAAGGATTCTGGTGATATTGGTTTCCATCTCGCGGTTACATAACTTGATCTTTAATCCAGGTACCCATACCTTGTCAAATGCAGAGGCCACGTCTCTCAGTACGACGTCCACCCTCCTATTTTCGGCCTTCGCATTTGCAATATACTCTGTCATAAGAACAAGGGCAGTTTCCGTACCAAGGTGACTACGGAATCCATGTTGTTGTCTGTTGTAGCCGTCCCTATATCTAGAAGATTCCTCAGTTTGTCGTTAAGAAGTTTCTCCAAAAGTTTCCCAATGAATTCTAGAAGGAAGATGGGCCTGTAACTTTTGACTTCCTTTTTTGGTATCCCTGGTTTCAAGATGAAGATTATTCTGGCCCTTTTGAGTAGATCTGGGAAGTAGCCAACGTTTAAACAGGCATTGAAGAGACTTAGTAAGGCTTCATTGATTTTTGGAGGGACATTCACTAAATGCGCCTTGGTAATACCTGATATACCAAGGGCCCTCTGCTTAAAACTCTTTAAGGCTGTATCGAATTCTTCAATGGTGAACAGTTCTCCCTCGGCTTCTGCACGTCGGGTGTGATCGATGAAGTGGTATGGCGTTATGGTTGGTCCTCGCTCTTCCAGGTTTGACAAGACTCTGTCCTCGTATTCCCAGTCAAAATCGTCATTTTCTTCCTCCGTTATGTCGAACTTTCTCTTCCAGTGCTCTCTGAAGTGGAATTCTATATCTCGGTTTTCGGTGATAGTTCTCCCCTCAGCTGTGATGGTAATATTGGACTTACTTTGCTGAGTGCCACTTAATCTTTTAATCTGAGACCAAAATTTTCTGGGATCGATTTCGATGTCCATCTTATCAATCATGCCATCTCAGATTGCCTGAGACTCCTCGCTGATGAAATATTTGAGTTCCATGCGCAGGTCCCGAAGTTCACGGTATCGTACCGCCGTGTTCTTATTCTCATTTATTATTTATTTCTGCAATAAGCTCCTCCAGTCGGTCTCTCCTTGATGTAATCTCCTCATTCCCTCGTAGGGCAGGGAGAGTTTTATATTCAACCCTCGGGATAGCTACTCTATCTGCTTCCGTGATCTTGGTGGTGAGGTCCTCGAAGTGCCGATCTAAGTCGTCGAGGGTAGACCCGTCCAACGGTTCTATCCGATAACTTGGAGGACTCTCTTATATTCGATTCAGTCAGCCTTGGGCAAGCACCTACGGGAGGGGACTTTGACCTGGATAGGTGAGATCGAGATTGTAGTGATCATGCTAAGATGGTCAGAGGGAGAATAAGGGCCAGGGACGGTATTTGGGTTCTGCGCGAATCCGTCATTCGTTATTACTATGTCGGGGGTAGTTGAGGATCTCCTCGTTAAGTACGTAGCGAAATCTGGACCTGCTCTGTATACCACGCCGCGTTCTATAAGAAGCCTCAGGGAGTTACTTGCCCCATTGAATGCCGTGGTGTAGGCAACGTCCCTGCAGCGAGTATTTAGGTCACCGATGAGAATCACCGAGCAGTTTCTTATAAAGAGGCGGAGGAAATTGGATATGGGCAAATACGAACTTCTTAGTGGTTGGTACCCTACTGCAATAACTAAATCGTCGACAAGCGTACTAATTTTTACCGCTAGATATGATTCTTCTAGGTCGCTTATCTCTGTAAATTTGATGCTCTTTCGAACTACAAGGGCGACGCCGTCATATCTCTCGTTAGAGTGACTAGCCGTGATGGTGGTATAGTTATACAGTTTAATAAGGTCTGTTTCTGGGTTAAGTCCGTGTTCGAAAATAAGGACGATATCCGGATCTACCTCACAGATTATATTGTATAGACGAATTTTTTTCCCATCCAGCCATTAACATCAAGAGAAAAGATCTTTAGCTTGTTGATGTATTTAGTCGTATTGTCCGTATTACTCCCCGTGAAAATTCGACACTTTAACTGGCTCCGCCTGTGCGGGCGACCTCACTCTAGCAGATCTCTTCTTTTTGAATTGATCATGGGAAAGTTTAAGACATGATTCGCCACAGATCTCGATTCTGCGTTGCCTAAGTGCCGAATTCATCTCTTCCTCGCTGATATCAAAATCATAGTCCCATTTGTACTTTCCCTTAATCATCCCATCAACGATGTCTTTGATCTTCGCCGATCTCGCGAGAGGGGCCGAAGGGAAGGCATATACACGTAGGTTTATATCGGTAGATTTGTAAACTGGGGAGGGTTGTTTGGTCTTCTTGGGGCTCCTAGTTCTTTGGGTCGTCCTCTTGGAAGCAGCATCCTTTTGAGAAGGTTGGTCTGTTTCCATTATTGTAGGGGTGCCTGATGTACTGGGCTTGTTAAGTCTCGGATCCCGAGATTTCGAACGTCTTCTTGTTTCAGCTGTAGGCCTAATACCTGTTTGGGTCTGGTATAGCTCAGTTGAGGAGGGATTGTCCGGAAACCACATCGGTTTCATCCTATTCTGAGTTAACATGCGGTTCAATTCTGTGGCATAACTTCCCGGTTGTGCGATGTTCACATAGTGAGCGTATATGACACACATCACAAGGTCCAAATTCATCGAGGGATCTAATTGTAAGAGGGTCTTCTCTTTCTCCTGACTCTGGGCTGCCTGTGCGTAGGAAGTCGTTGCCCTGCGGTGCTTTTCCTCTTGTATATTCTTCTTTTTGTCGGTGACTAGTGTCTTCTTCAAAGGACACGACATCGACAGGGTACGGTGTGGGCCGCTGCAGTTTAGGTATTTTTTGATAGTCTCGCTCGTACACTCACGCCAGGTGTGGCCATCTCCGGCGCATTCACTGCAAACCTTTCCGACCCAGGTATGTAAGAGTATGCAGGTGAGGGAATAGAAAGGGTGTGTGGATAGACAGCGGAAAGTAGACCAGTGGTGAAAAGAGAAAGAAGTGTGGTAGGGTGCAAAGTGATGCTAGAGCCTTGTGATCAGGCCTATCGCTTTAAAAATTTTATGTTTTGTAGTTCCGTTGTTGTTTATCATTTTGTTATATATATATATATATATATATATATATATATATATATATATATATATATATATATATATATATATATATGATGATGATAAAAATTAATGCAATATCGCAAGAAAAGATGAGGAATTAAACCACATTCTCCGAAGACAATTTAATTCAGAACAGTTTCGGTGTATCTCACACCCGTTTTCAACTGACACTGCGTAGAAAATATATGCATTCCTCTTATATTTTCTACGCAGTGTCAGTTGAAAAAGGGTGTGAGATACACCGAATTGTTCTGAATTGAATTTTCTTCGGAGAATGTGGTTTAATTCCTCATCTTTTCTTGCGATATTGCATTAATTTTCATTATGAATACCACGAGAAACACAACCAACTCAGGAATCTTTTCCATCTCCATCCTGAGCATATTCCTCTGTTTAGAGAATATGAGAGAAACTTACTGCGTACTAAGAAGACCAAACTTCAATGGGACTTTTTAAATAACTACTTGCAAGAAAAAATCGTTCTGACAACCCTACTTACAACATCTTTAAGAAAGTCCAGTGATGTTCCGTTTAACATTATACACAGCTGTATATTAAAAGAACGTGTAGAAAACGACAAGGGAGTAGTGAACACTTTCCTATTCAAAGTGAGACGGTCAAGAAGAAATCTGTTTGATAAGTGCGGTGAACTTTTAGGGCATCATGCAGTTTCTGTGATTGAATTAAGTGTTCAGAATAAAATCCTTCATCATAGCAATTATTTGAAGTGGAAACTTAACCGAATTTTTATGAACAGTCTTTGGATTAAAGGTTCAAACCCCATTAAAAATATTCTGTATTTATCATCCCATGTACTGACTGATGATGAAAAATTTGCGTTAGGTTACGGTTTAAGCTTTTCAATTAAGTCATGCGACGAGTTCTTACTAGACCATTTAGTATCCATAGCCAAATCCTCACATGAGCAAATAAGTGGTGAATTTCTTAGTGGCTGTATGCTTAGTGCCCTAAATTCTGAAAAATCTGACCAAATTGGTTTTCCCAAAAGATTTCAGATTGCGTTAAATAAACTTAAATTTAATAACAATATTGTTATAACCAAATCCGATAAAACGAATCAGTTAGTCATTTTGGACAAACATAGTTATAATGATAAACTAAATGAACTTCTTAATGGTGTGAACACATATGAAAAGCTACAAAGTGATCCGCTCAATAAAAAAAAACAAGCAATTTCAACAACAAATTGAAGAGAATATTGAAAAGCGCAGATTTAATTAAACAATTCAGGAGTACGAACCCTTCACTTCCCTATATGTATGGGCTCCCAAAGACCCACAAAGAGGGATGTCCCTTACGCCCAATCATTTCCAATATTAATTCTCCCACTTATAAGCTTTCCAAATGGCTCGCCAGGCATTTATCTCCAGCAGTAGGAAGAATCTCATCTGCACACATTATGAACACTCAAAATTTCGTTGACCGCCTCAACCACTTGCAATTACCGGATGGAAAACTTGTGAGCTTTGATGTAAACTCTTTGTTTACCAAAGTTCCGGTTGACCAAACCATGGGCCTTCTGCAGGAAATCATGCCTAGACTTAATTTGGATCTTCTTATTTCTACGAGTAAATTTATCGATTTAGTTGAATTATGTCTCTCTGACAATGTGTTTCGAGTAAATAATGAGTTTTATAGACAAATATTTGGCCTTAGCATGGGAAATAGTTTATCTCCGATATTGGCGTGTCTCTTCATGGAATATTTTGAGACTGAACTCCTTCCCACAATTTCTCCCCCCAACTTTATATGGTTAAGGTACATTGACGATGTATTTTCTGTATGGCCTAATGGCCATGATTTTGATACCTTTTTTAATAATTTGAATAATTTGCATGTCTCCATCAAATTTAAATATGAATGGGAATATGATAATAGATTACCCTTTTTAGATGTCCTCATTAATAAAGATCACCATGAATTAAAACTTGACGTGTATAGGAAACCAACCCACTCGAATGCCTATATACATTATTTTTCGTTTCACGATAATACTGTTAAAACATCGGTAATTTCTAACCTTTTCCTTAGAGCATACAAAATATGTCATCCTTCCTATTTAGATAAAGAAATTGTCATTATCAGGACCATTTTTTCTAATTTGTATTACCCCAATTGGTTCATATCGTCTGCCCATTTTGCAGCTAGGAAAACATTCTATAGTAATAAGCCTTCCCACACTAACGACTTCAACAAATCAATAACATTGCCATTTAATAATAAATTAAATAGTTTAAAGGAAATATTTGGAAAAGCGGGTATTAATCTAGCCTTTAAAGATAATAATTCCTTAAACCAATTGATGATGGCCAGGAGACCCAAAGAACATCATAACATAGGAGTATATGCAATACCATGCAACGATTGCCATAAAGTTTATATAGGGGAAACGGGGAGAAATCTAGACAAGAGATTGTACGAACACAAAAGAGATATTAGAGTGGGCATCGAAAGCAGTGGAATATTTTGCCATGTTAGAGACAAGAATCATACCTACGATTTTGATGGAAGTAAAATGGTATTTAAATCGGCTAACTATGTTAAGAGAAGAATCGTAGAATCGAGCTTGATATCGTCAGTTCCTAATTTAAATCTATCTGAGGGTCAATTTTCTTTTAATCCTGTAATAAGAAAGCATATAAACAAAATAGTTAAATGTCAGCCCTTCAATATGTTTAGGCCTAACCCCTCCCCCCCAGATTAGCCACAAGTAGGGGATTGGGGAAAAAAAGAGGGGATCTTGTGTTATGCTTATATGCATTTCTCTTATATTTTCTACGCAGTGTCAGTTGAAAAAGGGTGTGAGATACACCGAAACCGTTCTGAATTAAATTGTCGTCGGAGAATGTGGTTTAATTCCTCATATATATATATATATATATATATATATATATATATATATATATATATATATATACATACATAATATATAAAATTTGGCGTTCAAGCCATTTGTCTTCATATTAGCTAATGTATTTGGTTATGCCTTGTGCGTTTGCTGTTGTTTTGGTAATTCATTAATTATAACTTGCTATGTTTGTTTAGTGTCTTTGTTTTTTCGTGAATTTGTAGTGTGTGTAGTTTGTGTATTTTGTTTCTTCGTTTCGTCTTGAATGTTGTGTTTCATCTTCTTGGGTAGTTTTCCTTCTTCCGTAGGTTTGTCTCAATCGGTGGGTTTTGTCGATATCGGGGAATTTTTGTCAAAATCGGTTTAGTTTCTTAGTTTGGTTAATTCGTCTTGGTTTGTATTTCTGGGGGGCAAAAAACAACTCATCTTGCGTAGAACGGCACTTCTGCTCCGCCAGCTAAAATCCCAGCGAAGCTTGGAAATCTGGCGCGACTTACAGCTCTTCTATTCTTGCCAATCATTTGTACGATTTCCTCGTCCAATTCTCGATTGACCTTTTCCAGCATATTCCTTGTCCGTTCTTCCATGACAACGCTAATGGGAGTCAACCCCGCCTCCCGGTGCAGGTCTTCCTGTGATCTTCTTTCCATTCTGCGTGTACCTGTAATTAGGTACGCGCATTTGTTCTGCACCACTTGTAGTCTCCTCTTATGTGTCTTTGAGACACACGAGAGGGCGGAAACGGGGTATAGCAACGTCGATCTTACTAGTAAAGTATAGCTTTTCTTTTTGTTGCTTTGACGAAGATTTCTGAACCTATATAGAGTCTTGACTGCAGCAGTGGCCTTGGTGATTCGTTCTTGGACGTGCTTTGTGTACCCGGTTGAGGTAATCTTCATGCCGAGTACATTGCATTCATTGGTGTAGGGACATCGTCTATCCCCCCACCCTGACGTCATCAAGTAGCCTCCTGCCTATGGGGACTACTTTGAACTTATCCTGGTTGGTTCGGATTCCCACCGGGCCTCGTAGGTGTTAAGGTTTTCAATTTCTGCTGCTGTCATTCGAGCTTGCCAAGGCGCATTCCTTCATGGACAAGTGATTATCTGGGTGAAATCATCGCGAATTGTAAGTTGAGGCAAGTGGGGCTTACAGGGGCTGGGACATCCGCGGTGTAAATCCCGTAGAGAGTGGAAGACAGCCCCCCCCCCTCCTCCTGCGGGAGGCCCGCATTAAGCGGAAACTTTGGCCCGTCCGTGCACCCTAAACTGATGTACGCCGCTCTCTCCATGACATAGTCACAGAGAGTTCTTTCTAAGTTTTCACTTAGTCCCAGTCGTATGATCTTGTACTGCATTCCCCGTCGCCACACCTTATCGAACGCCTTTGATACACCCCAACAAACAATGTCCACGTAACTCTTTTCCCGTTTTGCATGGGCTAGCTTTTCCGTGATGACGTTAATCGCCATCTCCGTACTTCGCTTACTCCTAAACCTGAATTGGTGTGGGTTATAGAGCAAGTTTTCCTCCAGGTGAGACACCAGTCTTTTGTTGAGGATCTTCTCGAAGAGCTTCTCGCAAAATTCCAGAAGTGAAATTGGCCGGTAGCTCTCCTTCAACTTTGGGTTCTTTCCGTGCTTAGGCAAGAAAATCATCTTCGCCTGTTTATGAGCGTCCGGAAAGTATCCCATATTGAGACATGCGTTAAATATTCTTCTCATTCCTTCGATGACACAGGCTGCTGACTTTTTAAAGTTAAGCTTTGTAAGCCCCGATTGTCCTGGGGCTTTTTGTTGGAATGAGCGAAGCGCGCCGAGTAGTTCTTCTGTAATCTCGGCGTCTCCGTCGCGCTGTCTATCCACCTGGTGATGAGGATGCGTCTTGTCTATTTCTTCGTTTAGCTTGTCGATGATGTTACTTTAGAACTCTAGGTCATAGTCTTCGTTGTCCTCTTCAGTTATACTGAAGATCTTTTCCCAATAACTTCGGAATACCTCTTCAACATTTTCTTCTTCTTCGATGTCTCCGTTTTATTTCCGTAGCTCGATCTCAAGCTTCTTTCCAGTCGATCCTTTAAGAATTCGGATCTTCTTCCAAAATTCTTTGGGAGTTGCTTCGTGATCGAGGCTATCGATCGCGTCCTCCCATCTTCTGTTCTGCTGTTCGAGGATCAACTGGTTCAATTCTTCTTTGAGTTCTTTACTTCTCTGCATCGAGTGAACCGAAGCATTCACGATGTTGTATTTATACATTATCTTCAGTTCACGGTAAAGTTCCTTCATATATTCGGTCCACTCGTAGGTCGAGATGGTCCTATATGCGGAATTAGGAATACAAGCTCTATCTGCGTCGATGATTTGGTTATTGAGGTCATCGAGTGCCTCGTCAATCTCCTCGAGAATTGCCTCGTCCAGGTTGGGCGGATCGTAGGCCTCGAGAAGGTGCGCGTATCGTGCCCAGTCTGCTCGCCTGTAGTTCTTCCTAACTACTGCTAGGACTTGTATAGGGTTCCTATTGATAGTGAGTAGGATCCCTATATGGTCACTACATAGCACCTGGACTGGTTCCATGTAGTAATTGAACGGTAGCTGACGATTCACCAGACAGATGTCTGGCTTTGTGGCACATCGTTCTCTGGCATAGGTGGGAAAGTCGAGGCCTATCCGCTGGGCAATATTTCTGTCCAGCAACAGGTCCAGGCTTCTCCCTATACCGTTGTAGCTCCTGTAACCGGATTCTGGGCATCTGGCGTTCAGATCCCCCATTAGTATAGTGGAGGCTCTTCTGCCAAATAGGCCAGTGAGAGTGAATAGGCAACACATCTCTCCTTGGCGGTTGATATCCGGTAGTAATGACCAACTTTCCTAAGTCGAGTTCGACCTCAATCGTGAGCTAGGATTCTTCTAAATTCCTTATCTGCTTGTATTTGATTCCTTTCTTTATTGCAATAGCGGCGCCATCGTACCGCTCTTGCGAATAGTCTGTGATCAACACATCGTAGTTCCAAATTTTCATTTCTGTATTACGCGTGTCGATCCCGTGTTCTGAAATCAGTATGATGTCTGCATCAATTTCTCTGAATACATTTCCGTAAAGAATTCCTTTCGTCGTCCAGCCGTTGGTGTTGATTTCCATTATTTTCAGTGCGTTACGTAACATGGTGACTTGTTTTACCTATGTTTCTTCTTCCCCTTTTTTAGTTTGGGGGCTGTTTGGGCGATTTTACTCGGCCCAGGGTTTTCCTTTTTCGGGATGGGGGGAGGGGGCTGGGGGTCTTTGACCTACTCTTTGTAGCTCGTGTACGAGTGCAGGGGCTTTCTTGGCTGTCAGATGAGGAGGATCCATCCTCACTTCATGCCTTTTCCTCTTCTTCGTCTTCCTCGGTTTCTTCCGATGATGGAGCTTCAATCATCTCCTCCAAACAGGATTTGATGTTGTTACTTTTTATGACAGAGTCCTTGAAAGCCTTAGAGCACTCGGAGTCTTCAGGCATGACTACTGACGGGAGGTTGTTCGCCTTCAGGAGCGCGTTGAGCACTTGATTATAACAACCAGGCTTCACTGCATTCGCCACATTTGCATGGGTTATGCAGATCAGGCTCTTTGCACTCAGATCTCCGGTGAAGTTAAGTTGTGCGGGTGCCGATGCAGTCTTCACCTCTGCATTCTTCCTAGCGGCGTTTGCGTACGTCATTTCTTTTGTCTTCCTTTCCTCTTCCTCCTTCCTCCTAATTATCTCGCGGCACTTGGGGCAGTTAAGGGCCATCGTCCGATGCTCCCCTTTACAGTTTAGGCATTTCTTCGAGGAGCTTTCGCACTTGTCGAATCTATGACCTTCTGTGGCACATTCACGGCACCACAACTTGTTCTTGTCCGGGCACGTCGTAGAGGTATGGTCTTCTAGCTTGTAGCATACAAAGCACATTTGTATGCTGTTGAATTTTTCATGCTGGATATTTTCTCCTGGTATTCTCATATTAAATACGAGAATACCATTTTGGGTGGCCTACCTTGCCATGTCCGTAGTCGAGAATGTTATTTTGAACACGTGGGTATGTTCGCGGAATTTAATGATTTCATGAACTTGTGCCCACGGGTTGCTTCTCGTAATCTCCTCTTTAAGTTCCTCAATTTTGTGCTCTCCTACCCAGCTCTCCACTTTGCGGCAGATTACGCTCCTGTTCGCTGCCACTTGTGTGTGTGTGGAGGGAGGGGGGGTTGCTTCCAGTCCGGTGGTCTGTAGAACTCTCGCTCCCTCTTCCGATAGGAGCTGGTTCACATCTTTCGTCTCGGCACACATGGCGATGAATCCCGATGAAACTTCGATGAGTTTCACCAGTGCTACCTTGAGTTCGATATAGGGGATTTCGCAAAGGTTCTTCTTTGTTGTGGTCTGTTTTCCGGCGATGGTCCTTAAGGAGACCCTCTTAGTGAGGGCCTCCATGGTCTTGGCGTTCCTTTTCTTTCTTCTCTTCCTGTAACAAAGTGTAATTAATGTGTATTTTGTATGTGAAAAATGTTAGGGTGTGGTAAAGGAGGTAAAGGATGGTGTGAGTAGGGCTGGTAACGGGTTCAAATTAATGGTGAGAAAAACGCCCCCGTCCATTTTTCCTGTTGTTCCCCCGCTCGTATGCTGCCAGTATGATGGATGATAGATGGATGGGGTGGGTCTCGGGTGGGGACCTCAGAGGGTTGAGCTTGGTGAACTTAATGCATAGCGGCCGAATCAACGACCGCTAAGTTTTTGCCACCCCCTCACGGGTACATACGCCATAACTGCACCCAACTACATAGAGACGGGTCTACTTCCCTCTATGATTCTGGCCGGGTCCCCCGGGCGATGAGGATTTCTCCTCCGTCCTGGACTCGCAGTTATGCCTCAGTATCGAGACAATTTCTGACTTACGCTTCTGCTGTGGGCTAGGCCTCAAACCAGTGTTCACATAAGCCCTTAATTATGCCCAACCAAGTGGCCGGCATAGTTAAGACGAAATCAATGAATGGCAGACATCCGAGCGGGTTCGCGCGCAGAGCGATGGACGGAAGCAGTGAGGTGCTTGAGCCCTCATTGAATTACGAGGCTTCGACGTAAAAAAGTATCTCTCTTTTCTGAAGGATGAAACTGGGTTCACCTTAAGACTTCCAGAATAGGCGTTCGTTTATGTAGGCAGCGCTCAAAAGTCAATCAGTCACTAAAACAAGCAAAAGTGCTGTATCCGTAGGTACTTCAGCAGAACGCAGTAAAACGGATTTTCCATTGGACATATAAAGTGAGGAATATAGTAGAAGAGGGTTTTAGTTGAAGAAATAGTGGGGAAATAGGGGAAAATAATAGGAAAGTGAAAATGAAAAGAAGTATGAAAGACAGATCTCTTGTGAAAGGGTACCTCTGGCTTTCTTTGCGTTTTGGTTATATTTTTTGTGACAATTAATAAATATATTATCGGGTAATGCGCTGGGTATTCAAGCCTTTGTAGTAGTAGGTGTTTTTTTACTCTCTACGTCGCATGTTGAAGATTTTCATCTTCTTTTCCGGGTATTTTACACCCAGATTTTTGTTTTTGTTTTGTGTTGTCTTTGTTTGTTTGTTTGTTTGTTGTTGTTTTTTGGCGATATTTCGCACAAAAATTTTGGGGAAGTATTTAATAAAAACTATAACAAATGCTAATATAGTGGCTAATTTCGCTTGGCTTTGTTTGTGATTTGTGTTGTGAAGTGAGGTTTATTTTAAGTGAACCTTGGGTCGACGACAATGTCAATCGGTAGTCTGCTGCTTTTAAACGATATTGGTCGTCTCATGTTGTTTAAGTTGTCAAAGTCAATGTACCCGAGCACAAACTTGAGAGGGAGGTGCCGGTGCACCTTTTCCCAGATTTAAGCTGCTCTGAGGTGAAGCTCCACGTTTATGGGGGTCATCCCGAGTTCACCATGGAGTTCACTCTGCCTTCTTCCTTCTCTCCTTCGGGCTCCCGTAATGATATATACTGCCTTATTCTGGCCCCTTTGCAGTTTAAGGACTTGGTTCTTGGAAACTACGTTTATAGGGACCGGGGGGGTACAGGAATTTTGAGCGAATGCACGCATTGTAGATTTTGAGTTTGTTGGAGGTGCTCAGGTTTACGAATTTGAAAAATTCACCCAAGTCCCTCCGTGCATTCTGTGTAGTTTTTGCTACATGATTCCTATACCCACCAGTCGTAATATGCAGTCCCAGAACCATGCCCTCCGTACGGTATGGGATGCGTGCACCCCCCACACGGATGTCTGCCAGTGTCCTTCGGAATAATGGAAGAATTACACGGAACTTCGGGGCATTGGTGGATATCTTCCATCTTCTCTCGAAAGAGTTGATGTTTTCAATTTCCACTGCCGTACTCTGTGCCATGAAATTCGCATTCCGATAAGGCCCCGCCCGTACATATCATAGTTATGTCGTCCGCAAATTGGACGTACAAGGAGCCTTCAGTCAGAGGTTGGGGAAGGTCAATGGTGTAAATGTTATAGAGCAGGGGACTTATGCACCCGCTTTGCAGCACCCCCGCCTCGAGTTCGAACTCAGGGCCACTATAACCTTTAATACTTAAAAACGCCCTCCTCTCCATTACGTAGTCACAAAGGATCCTCTCAAGTATGGGATTTAAGCCCAGTTGTAAGATCTTGTATTGTAGGCCTCTCCTCCATACTTTGTCAAAGGCCTTTTTGACATCGCGTAGCACCAGATTTGCGTGGCGTTTTTCTGATTTTCCCTTTGCGAACTTCTCGGTAATTACGGCTAGCGCCGTGTCTGTTCTTCACTTCGCTCGGAAGCCATGCTGCTGGTTGTTCTGAGAATTGTTATTCTCGAAGAACGTATTTACCCTATTGGCCAATATCTTCTCCAAGACTTTCCCTGAAAATTCTAAGAGAGACTTAGGCCTGAAGTTAGCTGGACTGTCCGTTGGTTTACCGGCTTTTGGAATGAATATCATTTTCGCTACCTTCCAGTGGTCAGGGAAGTAACCCACATTCAGGCACGCGTTCATGATATTCATGAGCCCCAATAAGATGTTGGGCGGGGCTCGAATAAAATTCTCCTTTGTCGAAAGGACTTTCAGGTTATTGAGAGCTCCTCGGCGGTAATTCTACCGCCGAGTCCTTTCATTTCCCTATCTTGTGATACGCAATGGTGAGGGTGGGTTCTGTGTATTTGATCATTCAGGTCGTTAATGATTCCGTCTTCGAAGTCCAAATCGAAGTCATTATTCTCTTCCGGGGATATCTTAAATATAGATGCCCCAAAGAGTCTGAATTCCTCTTCGATTCTTTCCACGTCCGAAATTTCAGTGTCATCACGTATAAGTTTGATAGTCTTTGTTGCTTGTCCGCCTTTTAGTCGTTTAACCGTCTGCCAGAATGTACGTGAGTCGATTTCTACGTTCAGTCCGTCAATTAAATTATTCCAGAGTACATTCGGTTGGTCCCTTATAAGAGTCATTAGTTCGTCACTAATGACTTGTGTTTGTCCGTGTGTGTTGAGGTTGGGGCCAGTGAGGTTCACTTCATTGATCCGTTCCCTATACTCCCTCGCGAGGGATTTCATTCTAGGGGTCCATGAGGGGGCAGGAAGAGTTTTATATTTAACTCGGGGAACGGCTTCCTTGTCGGCTTTTAATAAATTTTCATTCATTTTATCCAACTCCTCGTCAATTTCTTCTAGGGAGGCATTAATTAAGGGTTCTGGGTTATAACTTTCGAGGAGTTGTTTATACTTATCCCAGTTGGCTTGAGCGTAGCTCTTTCGCTCTGGGATAGGGATTTGAATGGGGGAGGTTGAAACTTTAATAAGGATAGCCTGGTGGTTGCTAGTAATAACGGGGCCCGACTCAATGAAGTAATTGTATGGGAACATATTGCTGGTTAGTAAAATATCTGGTTTGGTGCCTGACCTGTGTGTGATGAATGTGGGGAAGTCTGGTCCAATTCTAGTCATAATATATCTATCGATAAGTGGCTCGTTCGCGATTTCCATCTCGAGATTTTCCAACGATCAACGATGAAAAAAGGCAGAAAATGTGTAAGAGTAGAGAGGATAGGTAGAAGAGGTGTATAATAGAGAGAGAGTAGTTGTGCCAGGTTGTCTGGCTACCTCAGTCGTTTATATCTTTATTAACTGTAGTTATTATCACTAGTTTCTTATTGCAGCATTCAAGCCTTTGAATTCTTGTAGGCCTCTTGATGGTTGGTTGACTTTACTTATATTGATGTGTCCGCTTCGGATCTTTTGTTATATTTATTCATTTATTGTTATTTTGTTATATTTACCTATGTATTGTCCCCTTCGGATCTTTTATTTAATTTATTTATTTATTTAATTTTTTAATTATTATGTTGTCCACTTCGGATCTTTTAGTTAATATTATACTTATGTTTATTTTATTTATTCCTCTTATTTAACTGTCCACTTAGGATCATTTATGATCAATTTGTTATCATTATTTACGTGAAATAAATCAGTTTGGTTTTCTTTATCCATCGTTTAATATTGAATTGTCAATGTGAATTGAAATAGGATTAATCTTCTGGTAGTTTCTCAATAAATCGGTTGGATTACTTGTCGAGCTATTATTTGGCTGCTTTTAAAAGCTTGCCTGAACCTTAGGTTCTGCATGTCTAAATCAGGTAGTCTAATCGGGTTCAGCACCTCTTCTGGCATATTATCATAGACTTTCTGCCAAATGTTTTGTGCTCGTCTATTTAGGGTAACGTTTAATGGCTCGATGTCCGTCGCTTCATGTAGTAATCTAGTAGGAATGTAGTCAAGCAGTGACACGTTGGTAATAAATCTTATTGCCTTATTTTGGATATTTTGAGCTTTCTTAATAACTGTTTTGCTCAGGGTATTAAGGGGAATAGCCGGGTACAAGAGAAGTGGTCTCAACAACAACAGATAGAGTTTCCTTTTGTTGCTCGCCGAGAGATGTCTAAAGCGATAGAGAGACTGTAGCGTTTTCGCAGCAACGGCGATCTTTTGTAGGTAATGGGTCCTGTACCCATTCGATGTTAATTCCAAGCCTAGAACTTGGCCTTTTCTTGATTACTCAAGGAGCTCATCCTGCACTAGCACGTCCGATGTTTTTCGACGGCCAACTGGTATCACTCTGAACTTTTGGAAATTTGTTTTTATCTTATTTATTCTTTGAAGTTGTTAACATTAACAATTTCCTTCCCTGTCCTGTTAGCGATATCATTAGGATTTTTGTAAACGCTGTTAACGATTTAAGGGATATCATCTGCTAGTTGTACGTACTGGGTAAGGTCTTGAACAGGATGTGGTAAATCCCCAGTATACACTGAATACAGGGTGGGACTGAGGCAGCCCCCTTGAGCTACCCCAGCCTTGAGACTAAAGGATATCCCTTCTGTACCATTTATATTCATCACTGCTTCTCTTTCCTCCAGATAGTTGCATAAAATCCTGGTTAAGTTTCCATCAATGGCTAGTTCACTCAGTTTGCTTTTAAGACCCGGTAGCCATACCTTGTCGAATGCCAAGGCCACGTCGCGAAGTACGACATCGACATTACCATTCGTCGCTTTTCCAATCGCTATTCTCTCCGTAATTAATGCCAGAGCCGTTTCCGTACCTAATTTCCTCCTGAACCCATGTTGTTGAGAGTTGTATAAGTTATGGGTTTACAGAAAGGTCCTTAGTCTGGTGTCGAGAAGTTTTTCGAGTAATTTGCCCATAAACTCCAACAAAGAGATGGGCCTATAGCTGCTGATTTCCTTCTTCGGTTTGCCAGGTTTCAAAACAAAGATCATACGGGCTTTTTTTAATTGGTCCAGGAAATATCCAACAATGAGGCAGGCATTAAATATCTCCAGTAGACCTTCGTTGATGTTATTGGGGGCATACATCATGTGCATTTTAGTGATGCCTGTTATGCCGGGCACTTTTTGTTTAAAGCTTTTGAGGGCCCACTCGTATTCTTCATGCGTGAACGGTCTACCTTCATCTTGTGCAAAGCGGGATCTGTCCACGAAGTGATGTGGAGTGAGGTCGGCACCAAGGTCCTGCAATCTAAGCAGAACATCCTCTTCATACATCTCATCAAAGAACTCATTGTCCTCATCGCTAATGCTAAAGCGGTTTTGCTAATATTGTCTAAATTCTCTCTCAATATCACGGTCTTCAGTATATTCTATGCCGTTGACTTTAATGCTGATGTTGTTTCTAGGAGGAGTGCCTCTCAGCTTCTTTATTTGACACCCAAAATTTTGGGGATCTCCTTTTGCGTCGATTTTAGCAATGATTTCATCCCACTGGCCTCTCGTCTTCTCAAGTATGAGTTGCCTGATCTCGTTTCTCAACTCACGCAGCTCTTGGTACCGTTGTACCGTGTTACCATGCATATCTATGAAGAAGACGACTGCCTTCAGCTGATCCATTTTCTGCTGTATATTTTCGTCCCATCTTGGAGAAGGGAGAATTCTTCATGCGTGAACGGTCTACCTTCATCTTGTGCAAAGCGGGATCTGTCCACGAAGTGATGTGGAGTGAGGTCGGCACCAAGGTCCTGCAATCTAAGCAGAACATCCTCTTCATACATCTCATCAAAGAACTCATTGTCCTCATCGCTAATGCTAAAGCGGTTTTGCTAATATTGTCTAAATTCTCTCTCAATATCACGGTCTTCAGTATATTCTATGCCGTTGACTTTAATGCTGATGTTGTTTCTAGGAGGAGTGCCTCTCAGCTTCTTTATTTGACACCCAAAATTTTGGGGATCTCCTTTTGCGTCGATTTTAGCAATGATTTCATCCCACTGGCCTCTCGTCTTCTCAAGTATGAGTTGCCTGATCTCGTTTCTCAACTCACGCAGCTCTTGGTACCGTTGTACCGTGTTACCATGCATATCTATGAAGAAGACGACTGCCTTCAGCTGATCCATTTTCTGCTGTATATTTTCGTCCCATCTTGGAGAAGGGAGAATTCTTCATGCGTGAACGGTCTACCTTCATCTTGTGCAAAGCGGGATCTGTCCACGAAGTGATGTGGAGTGAGGTCGGCACCTAGGTCCTGCAATCTAAGCAGAACATCCTCTTCATACATTTCATCAAAGAACTCATTGTCCTCATCGCTAATGCTAAAGCGGTTTTGCTAATATTGTCTAAATTCTCTCTCAATATCACGGTCTTCAGTATATTCTATGCCGTTGACTTTAATGCTGATGTTGTTTCTAGGAGGAGTGCCTCTCAGTTTCTTTATTTGACACCCAAAATTTTGGGGATCTCCTTTTGCGTCGATTTTAGCAATGATTTCATCCCACTGGCCTCTCGTCTTCTCAAGTATGAGTTGCCTGATCTCGTTTCTCAACTCACGCAGCTCTTGGTACCGTTGTACCGTGTTACCATGCATATCTATGAAGAAGACGACTGCCTTCAGCTGATCCATTTTCTGCTGTATATTTTCGTCCCATCTTGGAGAAGGGATAATTTTATGCTCCTTCCAGGGGATAGCCAGGCAGTCAGCTTCCAAGATTTTCGAGGTGAGAAAATCGAGTTTCTCGTCGATCTCTTCTAAGGTTGCCCCCTCGAGATGCTCGATATGCACTTGGTGCAGGTGTTCACGGTATAATTCCCAGTTAGCTCTTGCTAGGCATCTTCGTTTGGGAATCTGCACTTGTATTGGAGAAGTGGGTAATCATACTTATATTATCTGACGGTATGAAAGGGCCCGGGACAGTAACATGGTTAAGAGAAAAGTTAAGATTTGTTAGCACAATGTCCGATGTGGTCGACGATCTTGCTGTATGGAATGTGGAGAAGTTTGGCCCTTCTCTTTGCACAACTCCTCTGTCTGTTAGGAGGCTCAGTGAGTTACCAGCTCCATTAAAGGACCTCGTATAGCCGGCCTCCCTGCATCAGGCATTCAGATCTCCGACAAGTATCGTTGAAGCCTCTCTCCTAAACAGCCGTATAAAGTGTGGGATCTGTAAATACGGGTGCCTGGGCGGTTGATACCCGACTGCAATCACCAGGTCATCATATCTCATAGGGATCTTTACCGCCAAATACGATTCCTCTAGGTCCTGTATTTCTTTAAATCTGATGCCTTTCCTGATTGCAATTACAGCCCCGTCGTACCTTCTCTTTGAGTGGCTAGCCATTAGAACTTCATAGTTATAAATCTTTATACGTTCTATTCTATTATCTAATCCATGCTAAGAAATAAGCACGATGTCGGGATCAGCGTTTCTGATGATTTCATTGTATACACCGCTTTTGTTGTTCCATCCGTTGACGTTCAGCGAAAATATCTTAAGATTCCTGATGAGTTTGGTAGAGAGAGCCATGGTTAATTGATATTAGGATGCTTAACTTTAGTCCCTTTTTCTTCGGCCGGTGACCTTACCCTACCAGATCTTTTCTTCCTGTATTGTTCCTGGTTAAGGTTGAAGCAGGACTCGGGGCATATTTCTACTTTTTCCTTTCTGAAGGCGTCCAGGAGTGATTCTTCAGTAATGTCGGCATCATAGTCCCATTTATATTTGCCTTTAGTGACTTCTTCTATGAGTTCATTGACATTAACTTTCTTTGGAATGGGAGCAGATGGGGAGCCGTAGATTTCTATGCACAGATCTTGGGTCGTCCGATAAATTGGTGCAACGGAGGCAGATGTCGAAGCCACAGGTACAACCTCATCGTTTGCTGGCAGTCTCTTTCAGTTGGTCACTGATTTCCATCTGGGAGTCCTCTTTCACGGCACGTTCTTTCTTGCGCAAGCGCGGATCGCAAGAAGCAGAGCGGGGTCTTGTCTCTGGTTGCTTTAGATTTGATAATTTGGCTTGAAATAGTTCTCCTGATGGTGGATTATCCGGGAACCACATTGGCTTTAGTCCATTTTGCACCAGCATCTTATTCAATTCAGTTACATAACTGCCAGGGTTCGTTATGTTCACGAAATGCGCGTGTAATATGCACATACTAAGGTCTGGTCTCATGTTCTGGTCTATCTGAATCGTGGTTTTCTGCTCGAAAACTTTCCTTGCCTGTGCATATGAAGTAATCCTTCTTCAGTTCCTCTCCTCGATCATGGTCTTCTTCTTGTCCGTTATCAAGGCTTTCTTGATTGGGCAAGCCATTGATAGTGTACGATGTGAGTTGCCGCAATTGATACAGTTCTTATTGGAGCTAGTACACTCTCTCCACGTGTGGCCAGATTCTGAGCACTCAGAACAGATCCTGACTGTAGCCTGACAGTCCTTAGTGGCATGCTTTTCGAGGGCATAGCAGGAGAAGCAGATCTGCACCGGCACGAAAACCTCTCGCTCAATGCAGCCGGCGGAGATTTTTGTATTAAAAAGGACCAGTCCATTTTCTGCCGCCTTCGTTGCCATCTCAGTGGTTTGAAAAATTAATTTGAACACATGGGAGTGTTCCTTTCCTTCGCGGTTCTTGAATTTTATAGCGTCGTCGATCTTTGCCCAACTTTGTTTTGCCTCCACTTCTTGTTTTATCTCTTCAGCCGAGTGAGTACCAACGTAAGGGTCGATACGTCTGCAAACGATCGATCTCTTGGCTGATACATGTGGGGGAACTCGTGGTGTGAGGCAGGTTTCTTCTAATTTTTCCCTTAAATTTGCACTCAAAAGGTTGTCTAGGTCTTGATTCGTGTCGCAAAAGGTCAAGTAACCATAATATATGTCTTTGAGTCGGCAGAGAGCAATCCCAAGCGATGAGAAGACGGTTTCAAAGACCTTCTCGCGCGAAACCTTCCGGCAGCGCTCTTTGACATGGAGCGGGACTCTCTTCTCGCCGTTAGGGTCGTCCATGACGGGCCCAACAGCAGGGGCTACTTTAACTTACCAGGCCCTTATCGCGGGGGCGAGTACCTAAATAGACTTTGGTTCACCCTTTTTTCCCTACCTAACTAATATGTCTATCAGGGTCCTCCTATCTGTCCTAACCTCTCCAACCCAGAATGGGGCCCCCTTCTTCGCGCCCCCTGCAGGGCTTCCTTCCGGGGTTCGGACAGGGTCAGAGGCAGACGGCTTCTGCAGACCTTAGCGGCAGAAAAGTTATCAGAACCAAAGTTGTGCTCGTGTTAAGAAAACAAACAATATGCAGGCGAGAAACTCCAGTTCATCCAAAATCCCTCGTCGGCCGGGTTTACACCCTCGCGGGTGTGCACGCGCGCGCGCGTGTGCGTATGTCCTTCATAAAACCAGACGGTTTCCGTTGAACCCAAGCGGGCGTTCTTCAACAAGCCATAGAAATTTTTCACCTACTGAAGCAGCTGAGAATTCCGAGAATTGTAGAAGTAGGACTCTGCTTCTAAGAGGTAAAGTCTTCTTGGAGCGCAGTCTAGAGATTTTCCTTACGTCTTGAAAAAGATAGAAAAATTTTAAAGTGAATAGTCATAGTATAGTGGATAGGATAGTTAGGATATAGTGGTGAAGAGGAATGAGTAAGAATTAGTTGCCATCTCTTTGATTCCTAATCTTTATTTTTCCTGTTATTTTTCAGTTCTTTTTTTGGCCTCTCGCGCCTCTGTTGTTCGTCGTTGTTCTTCCTTTTTTGTTTCATTTTTTATTGCGAATTTCCTTTGGTGCTATATTTTTTTTTCCTTGATTCTGCAATCTTACCTTGCAGTATACCTTGGGGGCGGTTCTTCCCTCGAGTTGGGTCTACCACTTCTGAAACTGCCTCGGTTGTTCTCTCTGTGGTTTTGTGGAATTTCTATGGCTCTTTTTACATCTTCGGACATTATGTGATCTAGTTTGTCCCACACCTTCACTGCTCTTCTGTGAAGGGACACATTTGTACTTGGGAGCTCTATTTCATTGTGAAGATCTCTCATTCTTCTGAGTTCACGCCTTCTCGTATTAGTAATAATATACACGGCTGAGTTTTGTACCTGAGTTTTGTACCTGAGTTTTGAACCATACGCAATCTACACTTTCAACTTTGGGAGAGGAAATTGATCGTTTTTTGCATCGTTGCCAATTCAAGATTGAAGAAACAAAAGAGACCACAACTGTCAGACGAGACGATTACTGGACTCTTACAAAAAGACGAACTCTCTCTTTCCTATCCACCCTCTTTAGGGCGAGTCGGGTAGGGAAGCTTGAAGTCTCCATAGATACCTTCTTGTGCAGGAGCCACATCTGAACCGGGCGGCTAACTCGGCGCTGGCCTAAGCTTAGCCCGGGACGGGTTAGATCCCGTGTGAGCGGCGGACGCAAGTTTGGTGGAGCAAAAACTGATAGGGCTAGGGTTTAGGTTATCAGGTAGGGAATACCGACTCGCCAACTGAATAAGCCAGTGAGCATAAACGGATATAGCAGCACCTATATCTACCTACTCTTTTCATCCTCTTAGCTAATGGAAAAGAAAAAAGAACTCTGATACTAAGAAGATGGACACCACTAAACGGGTCCCTTTGCGCGTCTTGAAGGGCGCGCAAAAACCCGACAGCACCAGCGTCTTCGGAATAATCTACGGGGAACTCGAAGTAGTGCTAGTTAGGTTACTAGACTACACGAATTCATACATAGCAATCTGCCAAAACGACAGAGATGTTGACAAAATCCTTTCGGAAAGAGCGAGCGAGGAATTCACGAGAATTGGGCTGGAAGCAAAAGGGCCCCCCCCAAATAGAAGCCCAAAAGACGGTTTACTGCCGCCAAATTGACCCCTGGATAGGGGACCACAACGCAGACGAGATAAAGAAAGAGATCTAGAGAGCACAATAATGGGCGAGGGCAAAGTAGATAATTCAGTTTACAAATCAAGCAACCAATACAGAATACTCCCACGTATTCAAGGTTATTTTTCGGGAAACGAGTATGGCTGCAAAGGCAAGAGAGTCGAGTATTCTCGCCTTCAATTTGAAAATTACACCTGAGCAAGTAAAAACCGACGAATTCATTAGCATACTAGCATGCTTATATTGCTACGTGCTCGAGAAGCATAATACAAGGGACTTCCGGGCAGAGATATAAAATGGTGTTCCGAGTGTAGCGAAAAGAACCATACGTGGCGGGAATGCAGGTTTCAGTTAAAAAGATGTCTGAACTTCAGTAGGATTTACCGCACCCTAGCAATGGCATACCCGTTAAAAAGATAACAAATTGAGAATAACAGAAGAGAGAAGGCTAGAGCAGAGGAAGAAAGGCAGAACCACACATTCGCCAAGGTAGCTAAAGCCACAGCTGAAAAGATCCAGCCGGTGAAGAATGTGATTGAAGTCAAACAGGGGGAGTCACTCAACATATTAGCTTGCATTCTTCACGCACATGTGTTAAACGAAGCTAATCCAGGCTCTTACTCTAGAGAACTAAATCTGATGCTAAAAAATAACGGCTTAGAGGAGATGTGGTTCCCGGAGAATCCACCATCAGCGGATATCCTAAGCATCCAGTATAAACCAACGAAACCAAACCAGACCCAAGCACAGCAAAAGGCCGCTAGCCAGGAGAAAACCGCAAAAGCCAACAGGGCAGCGAGTAGAGACCCGAGGCTATGGAAGAATGCACAGAAAGAGCAAGAGCACGTGATCGAAATAGAGGTTGCCACAGGCAACCCAAATAACAAAGAGGGAAAAGCAGCAAACCAGACCCGAGAAGGACCGAGCCAAGCCCCCCCCCCCCCCAAGCCTGCAAGAGAAGAGGATGAAGAACAACAAAGATTTAACCTGAAGATCTACGCCTCCGAGGAAAAACCCTTCCCCGACGACAATGAAGAACTAACACAAGGCATTAAAAAGGGAGCATATAAATACGAATACGAACGCCCATACTCAGAACGGGTAGTATTCACAATGCTGACAACAGGCAAATTAGAAATACCACAGAAAAGAGGAATTTAAGAAGAAGAGAAGTGAAAGGACAAAATCCCCCACCGAGCGCGAAGCGTATAAGGGAGAGAGAAGAGTTAGCAGGGAGGAAAGAAAACATAACTAATGACCCACGGAAGAAAATTTAAGATAATATGTCACAACGTGGCTGGTTGGAACGATAAAAAATTCGCTCTGAGCAATACGTACCTAAGAGAAGATCCAGACATCATATTGTTAAACGAGATAAATATAGAACCGACAAGAAGCAAAATTAACATCTTCAATTACACCATAATCAGTAAAACCACTAACGATATCATTTACGACGGCGTCGCTATGGCAATCTGCAACGATCTAGTCTACAAAAAGCTAAAGGACCTAGACGAATCATATCTGGCAATAAGCGTAAAAACAGCGACAGGCAACCTTATAGTAGCGACAGGCTACCAACCCCCAAGGATAGATTTTTTACCCCTGCACAATTTTACTGATATATTTGGCCACAGAGACCAAACGGTATTCATGGGTGATTTAAATGCCAGGAGTAGAGCCTCAGGCTACATTCGTCACCACAATAGAGCCAGGAGAAACCTCGACCAACTAAAGGAAAGAGGGATAACAGAGCGCCTGGGACCCGACTTTCCAACATATCTGGGCCAGAACATCGCTACAAAACCGGATATAGTTTTGGCTACCCCGAACCTCCAGTTCAACTATATTATCGAGAGAGGTCCTCCTTCAACTAGCGACCACGAGATGGTGGTCATGACTTTGTCCATGGATCCCATCCAAGTCAAGTGCCCGCCGAGAAAATCGTATAGACAGGCCGATTGGACCAACTACGAAGAAGATCTCGCTAATTACGAACAGAGAGACCTGACCGAGGCCACGCTGGAGGAAATTGACGAAGAGATCGGCGACATCATGGAGGCGCTTGTCAGGGCGGATAAGAAATACGTTCCTACAACAACATACATAACATTGCCACATCCAATAAGATCAGCCCAGATAATAAATCTCGAGAATGAGTATAAAATCACGAGGAACTCAATCGAGCAAACGGCCTACAAAGAGGTAACCGTGCAAAGCTGCGAAGAGTTAAGAACGAGCTGTTAGATGAAATAAAAGTAGAAAGGAACAGAATATGGGACCTTTTCGTGGAAGCCATGGACGAGGAATTGAACCCTACCAAAATATGGGAAAAAAATCAACATAGCCAGAGGAAAGAGAAAACAGATGCCAAAAATCAAACTTCAGAACGAGGATGGAGGGGTGAAGGAACCCCAGGAAATTGAAGAGGCGTTCCGGGAACATTGTAGGAGGATATTTGATATCTTCCCCAATGAAAACAAGGATTTTAAAGGCGACCACGAAACAAGAGTGGTAGAAGAACTGGAGCTAAACCGCCTAGAAATAGTACCCAACATAGCTGCTCACCAACGCTATTAGTAGAGCAAGGAATCGAGCCAATAACGCTACAAGAGATTCAAAGAACGCTCAAGAACACCAAGCAGAAGGCACCTGGGGCATCAGGTATAACGAAGGAGAATTTGATACGCGCACCAGCCAACTTTTTGTCGCGGATAGCGGCAGTGTTTAACGCCTCCCTAAGCGCAGGATACTTTCTGGATGCGCTAAAGAAGGGAAAAATTATTTTTCTACCAAAACCTGGCAAGCCACCAAACAACCCCGGAAACTTCAGGCCAATAAGGCTCCTAGAAACAGTAGCAAAATTAATATAGAGGGCGATTAATGACAGGCTCGTCAAACACTTGGAAGAGAGGGCGCTGATTCCAAACCACCAACACGGGTTCAGGAAAAATATGAACACCGAGACCGCCCTAGCCATTCTGGTAGAAGCACTTGCGCTTGCAAAGTATGAGAAAAACTATACTGACATCGTACTTAGAGACGTCCAAAAGGCGTTTGATAAGGTATGGAGAGCTGGTCTAACGTACAAGATCAAAAGACTAGAGCTACCCTTCGCCCTAACAAAATGCCTTTGCGATTACGTCACCGATAGAACAGCGTTTATCTCAGTAGTAGGCTACGAGGGCCCGGAATTCGAAGTGCTACAAGGTGTCCCCCAAGGGGGCTGTATAAGCCCAACTCTCTATAGTGTATATACAATGGATCTGCCAAGGCCAGTCTACAAAACCACAACCTATATACAATTCGCCGACGACATCACAATAGTCGCAAACAGCACTTACAGACATCCCCCAACCATGGCCAGAATTACAGCTGCAGAAATTGCCGACATCAATGAATTCGAGCGCAAATGGAAAAGTCGAACAAACCCGGAAAAGTTCTCTATCATTACAGTAGGGAGACGCCTGACTTCGAGGGTAGAGATTGAAGAGAAAAGATATCAATACACTATGTGAAAGAAGGAACAGTGGTCGGGCTAAAAATCACCCGGAATGGCTACTGCAAACATATTGCGAATAGAATAAACCAGGCTAAGGTACAAGTAGCAAAGCTATTTCAACTGAGGAATCTAAGCAGTAAAAACCTGAAGAAAATATATAACGCCATCTGCAAAGCGACATTACTCTACCCAGCTATACCACTGACCCGCCTCTCAAAATCAAGTGCAATTAAACTACAACAGGTACAAAACTTAGTGGTGTATATTATTACTAATACGCGAAGGCGTGAACTCAGAAGAATGAGAGATCTTCACAATGAAATAGAGCTCCCAAGTACAAATGTGTCCCTTCACAGAAGAGCAGTGAAGGTGTGGTACAAACTAGATCACATAATGTCCGAAGATGAAAAAAGAGCCATAGAAATTCCACAAAACCACAGAGAGAACAACCGAGGCAGTTTCAGAAGTGGTAGATCCAACTCGAGGGAGGAACCGCCCTTAAGGTACACTGCAAGGTAAGATTGCAGAATCAAGAAAAAATAGCACCAAAGGAAATTCGCAATAAAAAATGAAACTAAAAAGGAAAAACATTGACGAACAACAGAGGCGCGAGAGGCCAAATAAAGAACTGAAAAATGACAGCAAAAAATAAAGATTAAGAATCAAAGAGATGGCTGGTCACCCAGCAACTAACTCTAACTCTTACTTATTCTTCTTAACCACCATATCCTAACTATCCTATCCACTATACTACGACTATTCACTTTAAATTTTTCTATCTTTTCCAAGACGTAAGACGTAAGCTGACTGGGAGGACTGCGCTTCACTTCAAGAGCTTTTCAACACTCATCTGAAGAGAGTAAAAGTCCTACTTTATTTATCATCTATATTTCCACGAGAGATAGTAGGTGAAGAATCTCACGCGCTTTTCAAGACCGCTGACCGCTAACGTCCCTGGCCCATTGAAGAAGTCGCGGGCGGGCGCGCGCGCGTGTTAATGGGGGAAGCCCCGCACCGAACCCCATTTTCGGACAAGCGTTTTGTTCCTCCCTTATGACCAGCAGCACATCTCGCGTCCTTATAACTTCTCTGCCACTTAAGACCTGTAGAGACCACCGGTATCTGACGTGTCCGAACCCCGGAAGGAAGCCCTACAGGGGGCACAAAGAAGAAGCCCAATTCTGGGGTGGAGTGGTCAGTACCGACAGGTGGTTCCTGCTAGACAAGTTAATATAGGTAGGGCAGAGAAGGTGGTCCGAGCTCTATAATAGGGACACAACTTAATAGGAGCCTGGTTCACCCCAGGTGAAGACTTCCCCTAGCAGGCCGTCATGGACGACCCCCAGTGGACAGAGAAGAATCCCCCTCTGGGTTAAAGAGAGTTGCCCAAAACCTACGAGGGAAACGGTGTTCTCCACCATATTTAGCTCGATCGAGGTTGCACTATGCCGTCTAGTGGATCAAACTTACGGCTACCTAGCAATCTGCGACACAGATTTCAACGTTGACAAACTTTTCAGTGTCGATGCACAAGTGAAACTCGACAAACTCAATTTTACCCCGAAGATCCCTCCCCACGTCTCTGCTCAGAGATCCGTTATCTGTCGCCGCCTGGACCCATGGGTCGGCTCCCATACCATCAAGGAGATTAAAAATTAAATTGAGGCTAAACAAACTTGGGCGAAAGTCTAAGAGGTGTTTAAGTTTAAAAATCGTGAAGGGGGTGACTATTCCCATCTGTTTAAAGCCACCTTCCAAACTTCTGAGATGGCCGCTAAGGCAGCTGAAGCTGGTCTCGTCTTGTTATATACAAATATTTCTGCATCATGTATCGAGAGAGAAATCTTTGTGTCAGTTCAGGTGTGCTTCTCCTGATATGCCCTGGAGCAGCACGCCACTAAAGACTGTACCTTCCGTGGAAAGGTTTGTAGCGAATGCGCTGGAGATGGCCACACCTGGCGTGAGTGTACGAGCGGAACTGTCAAAAAATACCTAAACTGCAGCGGCCCACACCGTACCCTGTCGATGTCGTATCCTTTGAAGAAGACACTAGTCACCGACAAAAAGAAGAATATACAAGAAGAAAGGCACCGCAGGGCAACGACTTCCTACGCACAGGCCACCCAGAGTCAGGAGAAGGAGAAGACCCTCTTACAATTAGATCCCTCGATGAATTTGGACCTTGTGATGTGTGTCATATACGCTCACTTTGTGAACATCGCACAACCAGGAAGTTATGCCACAGAGTTGAACCGCATGTTAACTCAGAATGGGATGAAACCGATGTGGTTTCCGGACAATCCCCTCTCAACCGAGCTATACCAGACCCAAACAGGAATTAGGCCTACAGCTGAAGCAAGAAGACGTTCGAAATCTCGGGATCCGAGACTTAACAAGCCCAGTACATCAGACACCCCTACAATAATGGAAACAGACCAACCTTCTCAAAAGGGATCTGATTCCCAGAGGACGATCCAAAGAACTAGGAGCCCTAAGAAGACCAAATAACCCTCCCTAGTTTACAAATCTACCGATATAAACCTACGTCTATATGCCTCCCCTTCTGCCCCTCTCCCGAGATCGGCGAAGATCAAAAACATCGTTAATGGGATGATTAAGGACAAGTACAAATTGGACTATGATTTTGATATCAGCGAGGAAGAGATGAATTCATCACTCAGGCAACGCATAATCGAGATCTGTGGCGAATCATGTCTCAACCTTTCCCATGATCAATTCAAAAAGAAGAGATCTGCTAGAGTGAGGTCACCCGCACAGGCGGAGCCAGCTGAAGTATCGAATCTTCACGGGGAGTAATACGGACAATACGACTAAATACATCAACAAGCTAAAGATCTTTTCTCTTAATGTTAATGGCTGGATGGGAAAAAAAATTCGTCTACTACAATATAATCCGTGAGGTTAGATCCGGATATAGTCCTTATTTCCGAACACGGACTTAACCCAGAAACAGACCCTATTAAACTGTATAACTATACCACTATCACGGCTAGTCACTCTAACGAGAGATATGACGGCGTCGCCCTTGTATTTCGAAAGGGCAACAAATTTAAAGAGATAAGCGACCTAGAAGAATCATATCTAGCAGGAAAAATTAGTACGCTTGTCGACGATTTAGTTATTGCAGTAGGGTACCAACCACTAAGAAGATCGTATTTGCCCATACCCAATTTCCTCCGCCTCTTTAGAAGAAACTGCTCTGTGATTCTCATCGGTGACCTAAGTGCTCGCTGCATGGACGCTGGCTACACCACGGCATTCAATGGGGCAGGTAACTCCCTGAGGCTTCTTATAGAACGCGGCGTGGTAAAAAAAACAGGTCCAGATTTCGCTACGTACCTATTCGAGGAGGTCCTCAACTACCTCCGACATAGTACTAACGAATGACGGATTCGCGCTGAACCAAAATACCGTCCCTGGCCCTTATTCTCCCTCTGACCATCTTAGCATGATCACTACAATCTCGATCTCACCTATCCAGGTCAAAGTCCCCTCCCGCAGATGCTTGCCCAAGGCTGACTGGCTCAAATATAAGAGAGTCCTCCAAGATTATTGGATAGAACGGTTGGACGGGTCTTCCCTCGAGGACTTAGGTCGGCACTTCGAGGACCTCACCACCAAGATCAAGGAAGCAGATAGAGTAGCTATCCCGATGGTTGAATATAAGACTCTTCCTGCTCCACGATGGAATTAGGAGATTACATCAAGGAGAGACCGACCGGAGGAGCTTATTGCAGAAATAAATGAGAATGGGAACACGGCGTCGCGATACCGTGAACTTCGGGACCTGCGCATGGAAATCAAATATTTCATCAGTGAGGAGTCTAAGGCAATCTGGAATGGCATGATTGATAAGATGGACATCGAAATCGATCCCAGAAAATTTTGGTCTCAGATTAAAAGATTAAGTGGCACTCAGCAAAGTAAATCCAATATTACCATCACAGCTGAGGGGAGAACTATCACCGAAAACCGAGATATAGAATTCCACTTCAGAGAGCACTGGAAGAGAAAGTTCGACATAACGGAGGAAGAAAATGACGATTTTGACTGGGAATACAAGGAAAGAGTCTTGTCAAACCTGGAAGAGCGTGGACCATCCATAACGCAATACCACTTCGTCGATCACACATGACGAGCAGAAGCCGAGGGAGAACCGTTCACCCATGAATAATTCGAGACAGCCTTAAAAAAAACTTTAAGCAGAGGGCCCCTGGTATATCAGGTATTACCAAGGCGCACTTAGTGAATGCCCCTCCAAACATCAATGAAGCCTTACTAAGTCTCTCCAATGCCTGTTTAAACGTTGGCTACTTCCCAGATCTTCTCAAAAGGGCCAAAATGATCTTTATTTTGAAACCAGGGAAGCCAAAAAAGGTAGTAAAAAGTTACAGGCCCATCTCCCTTCTAGAATTCATTGGGAAACTTTTGGAGAAACTTCTTAACGACAGACTGAGGAATCTTCTAGAAACAAGGGACGGCTACAACAGACAACAACATGGATTCCGTAGTCACCTCGGTACGGAAACTGCCCTTGCTCTTATGACAGAGTACATTGCGAATGCAAAGGCCGAAAATAGGAGGGTGGACGCTGTACTGAGAGACGTGGCCTCTGCATTTGACAAGGTCTGGTTACCTGGATTAAAGATCAAGTTATGTAACCTTGAGATGGAAACCAATATCACCAGGATCCTTTGTGATACCTGGAGGATAGAGAGGCAACCATAAAAATTAATGATTACGAAGGGCAACCATTTCGTTGAACGCAAGAGTGCCTCAAAGGGGGTATCTGAGCCCGATGCTGTATACCATCTACACGAGCGACCTCCCTTTTCCTACTCAGGATTGCGCTGTATATGTTCAGCTAGCCGACGACATTACGCAAATTATAAAAAGCGACTACCAAGTTCCTATAGACGTCGCAAATAGGACAGCCGGGAAAATCAACAATCTCAACCTTTATGAAAATACAATCAAAATTCGCACCAATATTGATAAATTTAAAATCCTCTCTATCGGACGTGTCAAAACGGCCGACATTATAGCAAATGGCGAGGACTATCCATATACACGAGAAGCCTGTGTTCTGGAATTGCAGATTACGTCAAATGGGTATAATAATCATATCAAGGAGAAAGTCTCGCAAGCCAAGATCAGACTTGGACAACTTTACGATCCTTGAATCCTTAAACCCTGACTGGGAGCTATATTGAGAGATACTCAGTACATACCAACAAACTGATCTGGGAGACGCTAATCTCGAAGAAATTGATGAGGAGATCAACAAGATCACCGATTTCCTCATTCAAGCCGACGAGAGATGTGTTCCCAGAATCTCCTATAAAATGCTCCCACAACCTGAGTGGACGGACGAGATGTGAGAAATCGCCCCAGAACATAGAGCAATCTATGATGAGATTGGCAGGACAGGTACCAATAGGGAAAGGATGGCCAGAATGAGGCATCTAGGCATGGAAATAAAAGACATCCTCATAGAAAAACAAAGAACGATATGGAATGACATCATTGGGGGACTGGACAGGGAGAGTGATCCCGTAAAATTCTGGAATAACATCCGGAGAATTAGGGGATTACCTCCCAGACCCAGAACCCAAATTGAGGAAGGAGACGACATCATAGAGTACCCAGAGTCTCTTGAAAGAAGATTTAGATCGCACTGGCAAACTATTTTCGCTATATCACCGGAGGAGAACGACGACTTCAACCAGGACTTCCAAAACCAACTGCTTGACGACCTCGGCACAATGATACATAGAACCCACCTCCATCCGCAAGTATCACAGGAAAGAGTGATGGCTGACCACGGATGCCCGATAACTGTAGAAGAGACCTTGAACACCATAAGGTCCTTCAAGCAGAGGGCTCCAGGCTATTCTGGGATTACGAAAAATAACCTCGTAAATACCCCAAGGCAAATTATTCAGGGATTGGCAAACTCGATGAATGCCGCCCTGAATACAGGCTACTTCCCGGATGGATACAAAATGGCCAAAATCATCTTTATCCCAAAGGGAAACAAGCCCCCCAGACCAGGTGGCAAGCTATCGCCCCATCTCTCTTCTTGAGATGCAGGGTAAAATCTTTGAAAAGATTTTAGCGAATAGGCTACAAGCTCAACTGAACGAGTTAGAAGCGCACAACCCACAACAACACGGGTTTCGCAAAAAAAAGGGGCACAGACACCGCCCTGGCGCTCCTAACTGAGAAAGTAGCATACACCCAAGCGAACAGGTTCTATGTAGACATTGTGTTGAGGGACGTGCAAAAGGCCTTCGATAAAGTATGGCTGGAAGGACTTCAATACAAGATCCTGAACCTCCAGCTAGACCCAATCCTGGAAAGGATTCTCTGTGACTTCATCATGGACAGAAGGGCGCGTCTCATGATTGAAGGGCATAGAGGCCTCGAATTCGAATTAAAGTCAGGTGTCCTTCAGGGAAGCTGCCTGAGTCCTCTGCTTCACTTGGTCTTCACCATCGACCTCCCAACTCCGGTGCACAGGGACACGATGTATCTGCAATACGCATATGACGTCACACAAATTGTCCCGTGCCCGGAGAGGAAAGCAAGGGCGCAGGCGGCCCGCACTATAGCGGAAATCAACAACATCAGACGATTCGAGAGACGATGGAAAATCAGGGCCAACAGGGACAAGTTCAAAATTGTCCCGTTGAACCGCGAGTTGACATGGCCCATCATTATATATGAGAGGAGGTACGGCTACTCCGCCGAAGGCACCGTCCTGGGCTTTAAAATCACCGACCATGGATACTCGAGACACCACACGGAGAGGCGGAACCTGGGGAAGAGAGAAATCTCCAAGCTCTACAGGTTTAGAGATCTTAGCTCGGCTAACATCAGGAAATTATTTATGATGTATGTCCGGGCTATGCTGATCTACCCCGCAGTGGTGTCCCAAGCGGCTAATAAAACCTCGATGAAAAGGCTCCGACATATCCAGAACACTGCCTCTCTGCTTATCAACAAAGTAAGAAGGCGTGACCGAATCAGGCAAAGCGTCCTGCATCGGAGGAAATGCTTGGAGCCATCAATGTCGTCACCCAGAAACTGGGGAAAAAGATCTGGTCTACTCTAACGGATGATGTCCTTCCTGAACTGCAGGGAGCAGGCGGCAGGTTGAATATACCCGCGTGGCTACGGGCGAAAGCCTCACGCAGAAGCCGGTTCCCGAGCACAAAACTGTGTACACGAAATAATATCACTCCAATATACACATAAAAAGCGTCACAAAAAAACACATCTAGTCCCATACATTTACTCACGAAAAATGAGACTACAGACAACACTAAAATAGCATTGTCGGCAGGAAAAGGTATAAAAGGCTTGAATGCTACAAATAACACTACTACACTAAAAGTCAAAAGACAGAGAAGAAGAAACAAAATACAATAAGAAGAACATTACAAACACATGAAGATTCAAATAGACATTAAAAAACACAAAATAACAACACAAATAAAGGAAAAATGAAATAGTATAAAAATAAAGTTATGTCCTCCCTACTAGGGCAACCCCCTCCCCCATCTTTTATTTTTTCACACACTATATCTTCCACTATACCATCTCTCTTCGAAAAACTGAGTACATCATCATCAACGCTAAGAAGGCAGCAGAATTTCACTTGAAAAATCGACGCAGAATACATCTCATAACCGATAAAGGAGGAAAAGGTTTGGGTAAGGGAGATTCAAAACGCCAAGTTTTGCCTCATCAACCCTACGGGGACTATTCGCCATATATTTTTTCTACCGGCTTCAAGATGACTTAATGTCGTCCTAACTCACCGCCCTCCTCCTTCCCTCGACGGAGTTGCGAAGCTGAAATGAACTGATCTGCCACTCATCTAGTCTCGCTCCAACTATGTCGGTCCACTTTGATAGACATAATTGGGGACTTAAAGGAAAGCAGGTTTAAGGATTAGCCCACTGTGTAACTCTACGGAAGAGACCGCCCGGTTACGAGGCGATGCTGAAAGCTTTGGGGAAGAATTCGCTCTAATCTCTAAGGGTAGCTTCCGGCCAAGACCAAAGGGGGTCATGCAACCGTCCCTGTGTAAGTTGGAAAATGCATCGTTATCCAAACCCCAGATGGGGTGGCACCCCGGATGGTGGTAGTTGATTCTATCACCACCCATCATTAAGTCCGCCACACCTCACCCATCTGAGGGGCCTTCCCGGGTTCACCCACCATCATTCATCCCCCCCATTTGGCAGTTCACGTACTCTTAGCGATGAAGTAGAGGGAGTCATCAAGTAATCCAAATACAAAATAAAGAAGATTAAGAAGCACAGGAGCAACACATTGACCTAAATCAAGTCGCCCACAACAAAAGTAGTGCGAGCTAAAGCAAACACAGGGCTGATGGGCCATTCTCGTGAAGAGATGGCCCAGGACCACACGACTAGGAGACATCTACGGGTTGTCGACGGGCAGCCCAAGCCTAGCAGAGAATCCGTTTCCGATGCCGTGTATGGCAAGTTGGGCATTGCCATGGTGAGGCTGTTAGACATAGCCTCAAGATATATAGCAATATGCGAAAAGGAAAAAGACATAGAGGACATTACGAAAGAGAAGGCAGTTGGGGTCCTACGATGCATTGGGCTGCAGGCAGCAGTACCCCCGCAGATCCTGGCCAACAGGAGCGTGGTATGCCGTCGTATCGACCCGTGGATCGGACAACACTCTGCAGAGGAAATAGGTGAGAAAATTTAGCTTCGGCAGGCCTGGGCCAAGGTAGCCGAAGTAATAAAATAAAAAAAAAACAGGAGGGATGGTGGCGAGTACACTCATGTGTTCAAGGTGGTCTTCGCGGAGACGACCATGGCACAAAAGACAAAAGAGCAAGGCCTTTTAATGTTTAACGCCAAAATTAGCGGGGAGCAGGTTGAGAAAGGAGAATATACTCCCGTCCAATTCTGCTTCAAGTGCTATAAGATGGAGTCACACGCCACCAAGAACTGCAAAGAGCCGCAATAGACGTGCTCTAAATGCAGCCAGAAGGGGCATAATTGGCGAAGCTGTAACAGCAATGTAGAGAAGTGCGTGAGCTGCGGGCAGGGACATAGGACTATGGACATGCCATGTCCCGCAAAGAAAGAAATTATGAGAAATAAGCAAGAGGCCAAGAAAAAAGAAGATACACGGAGGCGAAACACGTCCTACGCCCAAGCAGTGGACGCAAAGAAAACCTACCTCAACATAGAGAACGAGAGCTCCACAAAGATCATGACGTGCATCCTTCACGCGCACGTCATGAACCTAGCTCGCCCGGGCACGTTCGCGACAGTACTAAACCAGATGCTAGCGAAGAACGGAATGGAACAGATGTGGTTCCCGGACAACCCCCCTTCCGGGAATGTACTGCATCTACAGATGGTTCCGAAATCACAACAACCAGCAGAGCAGGTAAACACCAGTAAAACGATAAGCAAGTGGGGAAAGGAAAAAGCAGTCGAGGTAATAACTCCTGCGCCCAGACAGAACCAAGCAACCACAACAGAAAAGGACAACTCGGACACAAATAGTTCCTCGGAATCATCAGATTCCTCAGACTCTGAGGCAACAAAATCCCAAGAAACCAAGGGAAAGAAAAAGAGGAACAAGAGATGGCGGGCGAACGACATAAATCTGAAAATATACGCCTGCGATCAATTCCCCTTTCCCGAGAAAATAGAAACCAGGAGTATCTTCCATGGAATAAGATCCAAGATTTTCAAATGGGAGTACGATTATGAAGTAGAACCTGAAACATTGGAAGAGGCTCTGCTCGCTCAAAATGTGACCCTACATCACAGCACCTGCGAGCAAATCTCGAACGCTGAGTTCAGGAAGAAGAAAAATGGGAGGAAAAAGTACATCACCCAGAAACACTAATTAATCAAAGATGGAGAGAGTAAGCAACAGAATAAGGATTCTGACACTCAACGTGAATGGATGGGAGGAGAAGGCCACGGCATATGGAAACATATTCCGTGTGCTTGACCCCGACATCATTCTTATTACGGAGCACGGTATCGACACCACAGCTGGTCGAATTAAAATACCGAGCTACAGAGTAGTCATGAAGAATCATTTCCAGGAAAGGTTCGATGGTGCGGCAATAGCTGTCAAGAGGAACATCTCCTTTAAACAACTACCAGAACTCGATGAGTCCTTTGTGGCGATCGAGCTACATACACTGGTAGGAGACCTCGTGATAGCCGCAGCATATCAACCCCCTCGACGAGCATATCTCCCATTAAGTAACTTCTACACACTGTTCCGGCATCGCAGAATGGCATTCTTAGGGGGAGACCTCAATGCCAGATGCCGTACGGCGGGCTATGGTAGTAACAACGATAGAGGCCAAAACTTGGAACTGATTATGGGAAGAAAAAACATCCAAAGGATAGGGCCTGATTTTCCGACCTATATCACTTCCAGATCAGCAACCAAGCCTGACATAATCCGAACAAGTGAAGGCTTCCCATTCAACTACCATAGCAAGCCAGGCCCAACAGTCCCAATTGATCACATAGCGATTCTCACCACAGTATCTCTCGCACCAATCCAGCTCCCAGCCCCTCCCCGGAAAAATTACGCCCTGGCCAACTGGGATCGTTACAAGCAACGACTCAGTGAATATGCGCCAGCTGACCTCAGCACCGCGTCGTTAGAGGAGATAGACAGTCAGCACCTTTAATGACGGAGGATATTTTTAATATTAAGAAGAAGAATTGAGAAGAATGCTAGTGATGCCCTAACACCAGGGCAAACTAGAAACCATTTTCGCACCTTTATATACCTACCACACAATTTCATCACTTTCACTTAATTGTAATTGTAATTGTTAACGCTAACCTTTTTAGGAAATTGGATCGTAGGAGAATCTACAACCCGGTAAAGGAGGAAAAGTTTGCGGAAAAAATCCCCTATCCCGGGAGTTTTCCAGACCTGGCTATCGAACAGACTTGATGAGCCTAACACACCAATATACCTAGAACTTGCAGAACGCAGCCTCAAGCATCTAGTCCGAGCCACCCCCTTTTGACTGTCACAGTATTCCCCAGCTGAGAGGCAGAGGACTGATTGGAGATTCCTCCTGTTTCTGCTGCCTCTCGACAGTAGGACAGGACCCTGGTGGACTGATTGGAGATATCTCCTGTTTCTACCGGGGACGTAGTAGTGGCGGTCTCGGGACCCCTGATCCCGTACTTCTCTGCCTCACAGATCTAATAAGGAGAGCCAGACTGATTGGAGATTTCTCTTGTTTCTGGCACTCCTCGGTCGGGGCGGACTGATTGGAGATTTCTCCTGTTTCTGTCACGACTAGATCAGTGAAGGCCTCCAAATTAATGAGAAGACGCTCTCGTCATGAACGGGAGGGGGGAGCCGCTGGACTTTCGAGTCCCACTGAGACTCATTAGTAACGAAAAACCTGAAAAGGCGGAGGTATTTGTAGCAATCTTCGACAAGCTTGGAATTGGCCTTAAACGGCTAATCGAAACAAACAGAGGATATACAGTCATATACCACACGCAAGATGACCTAGAGAAACTAACCACAGCGGAAGGCACGAAAGAGCTAGGCAAGATTGGACTAGAACCACGGCCATCTCCAGCACTGGCAGCAAGGAAGGCGATCATATGCAGAAGAGTGGACCCATGGGTGGGAGAAAGATCAGCTTAAGCCATTAAGGAAGAGATAGAGATGAACTATCAATGGGCTGAAGTGACAGAAGTAGTCAAGTTTCGTAACCTCTCTCATGTATTCAAAGTTATCTTCACGAACACGGAAATGGCAGCCAAAGCTAAAGAAACAGGCATAAAACTGTTTTCTATGCTAATATCCACAGAGCAAGTTGAGCGGAAAAGATTTTTCGAACTTCTAACCTGCTGTAATAGCTACAAGGTCGAAGATCACTCAACTAGCTCCTGCTCCGACTCTGGGAAAGCAAAGATATGCTCCGAGTGCGCGCAGACAGGACACGACTGGATGCACTGCGTTAGCGACACAAAAATCTGCATTAACTGTGCGGGGAATCACCGCACCCCGTAAAATGCAGTGCCCAGTCAGGAAAGAAAAGCTAAGAAAGAAGAGAGAGGCAGCGGACAGACGAAAACAATCTTACGCCGCAGCCGCTAAAATCCAAACACATCAGAACTTCACGCCGTCACCACCTCAGATTGTATTACAACTGAGCGACGCTACCCCTACTAAAATGCTGGCATGCATTCTGCATGCATATGTGATAAACCTAGCATGTCTTGGTTCATTCAATACTGAAATGAGCAAGATGCTGGCGGCAAATAGCATGAAAACGATCTTATTCCCGAACAATCCACAATCCGAAAAGTCGTTTCGGCAACGTACCCAAAGACAAAACCAGCACAAACAGCAGAAAGCCCGGATACAGGAAAACCCCAGGAAATAACATTAACAACGGCTCAATATCAACAAGCTGGTGCCCTAGCACCTCCACCTAGCTCGCCCATGCAGAAGAAACCAAAAATAACAAAGAAGAACCAAAGATTCAGGAAGCTGACACAGAGCAAAAAGAGGAAGGGCTCGAGTTAGACGTCAGAGAAATCCGACTCACCTTAGTTCTCAACTCACAAAACATTCATAAAAAAAGAGATCTCCACAGAGGACGTGGTGGCAGGAGTCAGGAAAGGACAAATCAAGTGGTGCTATGACTCTCCAGTTACCGAAGAGACAATCAGAGCATCTCTACTTGCCTGTAAAACCAAGCTCTACAACAAAAATTTGAGGCTCTATGACCCAGCCTTTTATAAGAAACTTAGAAATCTGGCCGTCAAACGGCCAAAGAATAATACAGACCAACGGGATAGCATATAGAAACCGGTTAACCATCTTGGCACACAGCGTGCAAGGATGGGAACCCAATAAAAACAAATTATTCAATGTCTACAGAGAACTGGATCTAGATGTTTTTCTGCTGTCAGAAGCTAGCATCAAGGACGAAGACAAACAGAAGATCTTTGGATATAATGTTCTACAAAAGAATTGCACAGGAGAGAGATTTGACGGTGCGCTAATAGCAGTAAAAAAGGAGTTACAATTCAGACAAGGAAACCCTATTGATGAATCGACACTGTTGATCATCATAAGGTGCTCTATGGGTGACATAGAACTAAGCGCGGGATACCAGCCCCCATGCCGGTCATATCTACCCTATCATGACCTATACACCCTTTTCACAAAAGAGCACCCAGTACTATTCGCTGGTGACCTTAACGCCAGGAATAGAACAGCGGGATACTCGTCTACAAACACAAGAGGTAGACTACTAGATCTCTTAACTAGAAGGGGCGTTGCAGAGCACATTGGACCGGACTTTACCACGTTTTTTTTACCCAGGGTCAGCCACCAAACTGGATGTCGTGCTCACGAACCCTAACTTCCCTTTCCACCAACTCATCACTTCAGAGCTACTAACATCAAGTGATCATTTGCCCATGTTGATCATTATAGCAACTGCCCCTATCCCAGTCCCAGTTATCCCAAGAAAAGACTTCTAGAATGCCAATTGGGAAGAATACAGGAGGGCATTCCCAGAGGGTATCCCTGATCTGAAGAACACCTCCGAAGAATATCTGGATGAAGAGCTAACTGCTATTAGTGACTGCATCTCTAGCATAAAATTACCATGCCCACAAAACCCACGCAAGAGAGAGTGGTGCTACAGCAACTATTCTCCAGAGTTTACGAGACCATCCTCAACTTGGGCTATACTAGACTTATGGCTTTCGCTTTGTTCAGTTTCTCAGAAGTCAGCTTAATTCTACGCTAGGAATAGAAATCTGAGACAAATGGAATAGTCTTATAGAAAAATTAGCCACTGAGAAGAACCCGAAGGACTTTTGGACGACCATCAACAAATTAAAAGGGAACGATCGCACCCTAGGCCAATCTGAAATCAAGCATGAAGGAACTACGGCGGTCACTTCCAGCGAGAAAGAAAAGCTGTTCCGCGGAGTCTGGGAAAATGTCTTCAAAATATCAGACGAAGAAGAAGAAGACTTTGACCAGGGCTTTGAGGACCAGGTTCTCGAGTATATGGAAAGGAGAGAAGGCAGGTTTTTCCATTATAGAACCACATGCTTCCATCGGTTTCAAGGTAACTCTCAGGAAAGAAAGAGAATAACAATGGAGGAACTATCAAATGCAATTTCTTCATTCAAGTCTAAAGCCCCGGGGCTCAGCCAAATTACCATCAGGCATTGAAAAGAAGCTCCGGAAAAACTTAGGACCAGGCTGCTGAACCTTTTCAACGCGTTTCTAACAATGGGCTACTTCCCGGATGGCCTGAAGACCTCCAAAATGATATTCATACCCAAACCGGGAAAACCATCAAACCAGGTCATGAATTATAGACCCATCTCACTGCTGGAGGCCGTTGGGAAGGTTTTTGAAAAAATTATCAACGGCAGACTGGCAAAACCCCTAGCAGAAAAGAACCTACTGAACGATGAACAACACGGATTTAGAGAGCACCGAGGCACGGAGACAGCAATAGCCCATATGTTGCAACACGCATGAGCATGGAGAGCTAGAGGTTGCTGAGTTGACGTCGTCTGCAGGGACGTAAAGAAGGCCTTCGATAAAGTTTTGATCGAAGGCCTGAAATACAAAATCTCAAGACTGAAACTCATTCTCCACTTCAAAAGATCTTCTGTGGCTATTTAACCAATAGGCGAGCGATGATAGTATTCAAAGCGCATACAGGAGAAGCCTTCGACCTAGCCTCCGGTGTTCCACAAGGAGGATGCCTTAGCCCCACTCTCTTCACCATCTACACGAGAGACATCCCTAAACCAATCTACGGAAAAACACTAAACATACAATACGCGGATGATGTCACCCAAGTTGTAGTGCGGAGGACAAAGTCCTCCGTACTTTGAAAGACGCTGGAAAATCCAAACAAATGTGTCTAAGTTCTCTGCAACTGCAATAGGAAGACATCGTACCGTCCCTTTTAATATAGGAGACACCGACATTGAATACTCTCCTCACGCGTCTATTCTCGGATACAGACTCTCCAGTACCGGAATGAGCAAACACGTGAGCACCAGAATCAGATACGCAAAAGCTGAACTAGACAAACTTCACCGATTTAGAAACCTCACAAAAGTGAACAAGAAAAAGCTATACATCAATTTGGTTAGATCCAAACTGGTGTACCCCAGTATACCACTTAACGCAGCATCTAACAAAAACATGTCGATGCTTCAAAGAGTGCAGAACCAAGGACTTCGTTTCATCACTGGCACCAAGTGGTTCAACTTCCGGACCTCGAGAAGCCTGCACGAGCAAACAGGAGTTGAACCTTTGAACCTGTTTCTCTACAAAAGAGGAAGAGACATTTAGGAGAAACTGGAAAGCATTCTCCCCAACGATACACTTGGCATACTCGATCCTGAGGAGGGAGAATATAAGAATTACCTCCCAAACACCAAAATCGCAGAGCCAACCCCAAGATTTAAGTGAATAAACTAAAAAAAATTTTTAAAAATATATATAATATATATATAATTTTTAAATATGTAAAAAAAAAAAAAGTTCACGAAAAAAACTTAAGACTCAAAACCAATGGAGATAGCCCGAACACCAGGCACCTAAACTAAAAATCTAATGCTTCTTTCATTTCCGCACTATTTTCCCTCCCCCCTCTTTTTCACAACTTTCTATAGAAAAGAAAGAAAGTTAACGCTAAGGTCTGTTATTTCAAAAGGAACATAAGTGTGACAATTAAATGTATCTCAATCCTGATTAGTTGAATTTGGTAGAATTATGAGTACATAGAATGACTAATTATATAGATGTGTTTTTGTGGAAAAGAAGAGTTAGCAATCATTATTATTCAAGAAGAAAGAAGTTGTCATACCCGTTCGCCATTTCGAGGCTTGTTCCAGCTGTTTACCAAGGAATAAAAGAATCCAGCTCAATATTTTCCTTTATCCTAAGGAAGCTCGTTGATCACATAACCCAGCCTACCAAACAACGAGAGAGAAATCGTTATCGAGCTCCTATAACACTATCCACACTCTTGCGGGGTTCAAACATACCCGGTTCATCGCATAACCATCGCCCAACTCTATTTTCACATGCTAATTACGCTGGGCAACACCAACTTTAGTGCCTTGGGTGTTTTTGTTGTGTTTTTTTTTGTTGATTTAGGAAAATTTTTATATACATACTGAATCCAAAATTACACTGGTTTTGCTCAATCAGGTCAACTCTTTGATTTATCACCACATGATGTTTTTATGGATGGTTTTTTACATGCAGGTGTATCTTCAATTTATATGATGTAAAAATATTTCTTTTAATAAAAGAATTAGGAAGAGTTTACATTCGGCAGGTGAATGTAATGGAATCGGCCAGATCTTGCAAAAATAAGCCCAATGAATTCTGATACATCTGCGGCGAATACACCGTTGTTCCTAACAGGAATCTAGTCACATGTTTCATAGAGCGTTCTATAATGCTTATTTGGGTATGAAACTTTCTGAGTAGGATAAAACGTCGGCACCACACATGGTATGCAAGATATGCAATGAGTATCTGCATCGTTGGACCAAAGGCAAGAAGAGTTGTCTAAAGTTTGGAATTCCCATGATTTGGGAAGAGTCGATAAACTATGGTACTGACTGCTACTTCTGCTCTATTGATCTGGCTCGGATCAACAGAAAGAACTGAAGCAGCCTCAAGTATCATGATCTTCAATAAGCACGTCGTCCTGTAGTTCATTGTGATGAAATTCCAGTACCTGTCTTGGGAGAAGTTCCTGAAATTAGTAACGAATATTCTTCCAGTGTCGAAGAAAATGAAGAAGAAGAAGCGGTCTTTAACGATGATGCTTCACATCCTTTTATCCCCAAAAGAGTTAAGTGATCTAGTTCGCGATCTCAGTTTGACCAAGTCTTGTGCCGAAATGTTGGCATCCAAATTGAAGGAAAAAGACTCATCTCTGATAGTGCTCGCATCACCTTCTACCGAAACAGATACCATTAGTACCTACGTTTTCTCTCTTAAGAGAAGGACTCGGTATACTGTACAGATATTACGCAGCTCCTGCACAAGCTTGAAGTACCACAGTACCAACCCGAAGATTGCAAGCTGTTCATTGACAGCAGCAAGCGATCGCTGAAATGTGTTATGCTGCACAATAACACCCAGTTTGCCTTTGTACCCCTCGCTCACTCGACTACACTGAAGCAGAAGTATGAAGCGGTGAAGTACGTGATTGCGAAAATTCGATAAGATCAGCATGAGTGGTTGATTTGTCTACACCTTCAGAACTACATAGTTTAAAAAGTCAATGAACGAACTAGAACTGGAGGCGTGAAAGGCTTTTGTTCTGGTGGAAAAGAACTTTCTTGGCAACAACAAGGCCAGGAAGCAAGGCCGCTTTAAGGAGCTGCAGGGCCCGTAGCACAAGGAACAGCGAGGGCCCCCACCCGTATATATATATATATATATATATATATATATATATATATATATATATATATATATATATATATTGTATCTCACCCTCACCCTCCCATTTTCCTCTGCAGAGAGGGAAATCATTATCTGAGGAATTTAAAAGAACTGCTAATAAGGCTAGGAGGACTCAACTGAAAAAGGAGGGTTTTATTTTGTGTACTACCATAACATAATACCAGACTTATTATACTAGGCAGTATTTTCTAGTGAAGTTTACTATATTTTTCTTACATATAGAAATATCATGTATAATAATAATATAAAAAATCAGGAAAATTAATAATTATTTTGTCTCGGCCTTGTGTGCCTAAGGGCAAAAAACTTAATTATTACTAATTTTTGACATCCCCGTGGGGGCCCCTGAAGTGCTGGGCCCGTAGCACGTGTTACATGTGCTACTAAGTTAAACCGGCACTACCAGGAACTGCACAGAACTTGTCACCGATATGCTGACTGCTTTCAGAAACCTCAGGTGCAGCAGGAGCATCAAACTGCACTACTTAGTTTCACAAATGGATCGGTTTGCTGAGAATCTGGAATCAATGAGCAACGTGCAAGGGAAGAGATTCCATCAGCATATGAAAGAGATGGAGACCGGGTATATGGGAGGCTTGGATGGAATCACGATGGCTGATAACTGTTGCACTCTGAACAGAGACATCCCGGACCACTAAGCATTCTGAGAGTTCGAAGAAACATATGTTTATGACCTGAATTATGAACAATAATGACCTAATATCCAATTTACATGTACTTATCTTTATAATTACCTACTATGCAATGTACACTAATAAATTTTTATCAAATTTAATTAATAAATTGTTTTACAAAACGATGGGGGCGGGGGTTATCTTAAAAACCTATTTCGGATGAGAAATATTAACAAAAAATCAACCGAAAATGTCACAAAAATGTAATCGATTTAGTTATAAGATCGGATTTTTTAAAAATCGACTTAGCACCAACCTTACCGAATAGGAGGAAACGGATGTCATTTTCGGATACAGTGGTGCACAATTGTCCTAAATCCGTGGAACAAACTTGACAACTTACAAAGATATTTTTTTTAACTCAGTGTTATGCTTATCCACCACAAATGTTTAGAACAAATCACTAAGTTCCTTTGCATCAAATAAGTAAGTTCCATAACTGAAACAAATCATTTTTACCCCTGACTCATCTTACAAAGCCGAGCCATCCGAAAACTAAGCTGAATAAATACACAGCTTATTTGTTCTAAGTGAAAAATGCGCCAGCGGACCACCTGTTCGATATTAAAGTTATTATCTTGACTAATCTTCTACTTAGGTTCATAAGGCATGTTTTACACAGCTGTGCTGCACGTAGCTTGTAATTACGTATTACGATCTCGCTTACGCTAATATTTTTTTTTCCTTTTCCTACTCTCCTCTATCTACAATGGTGCCCAGCCTTTGGGTAACATTTCCAAACGAGTCTTACGCTGCACAGATGCCAATATCGCTTGAGTGGACAAGCTACCTTTGATTCTCCTGGGTATTCACTCGTCCTTGAAAGAGGATTTGGCCCGTTCTACAGCCAAACTCGTGTATGGTACTCAACTTAGTCTCCCTGGTCAATTCTTTTCTTTTTGTGACCGACCTCTATCTTTTCACCTCGATTTTTCAAGGGATTTCAAGGATCTTAAAAGATAGAAAATGGGGTGTGATAGTAAGAGAGGTAAAGATAGAAAAAGTGTTATTTTAGTAGAAGAATGATGTGCCAGTACGTCTGGCTATGGCTTTCCATGTGCCTGTACGATGATTCATTAGTAGTTTTTATCAAGCATTCGAGCCTTTGTTTTCGTGCTCTTGCTTTTTTGAGGCGAGAGCTTTCGTTACTCAACGATAGCTTAATTTACTCTGTGCAGATTGTCCTTAACTGAGAGTTTTTGTGCCTTGTTGACAATTTGTCCACTACGGATCTTTTTTTTTTTTTTTTTTTTTTTTCAATTATTAGGTAGATTATTTTAGTTGTCTTTCCGGTGAGAAATAGTTATTTATAAATTGGTATCAGGTTTTCGCGCAACCGCTGTTGGCTGCTGGCGAATCCCAGTTTGAAGCGTCTTTCCGGGTAGTCATCTTCGGGAATAATCAAGTCATGCATGACTCTTGCTGGTAGATAGGTGTGCATGCTTCTCCATATCTTCATAGCTCTTGTGTGCAATGTCACGTTCAGGGGGTCAATATCTGTTAGTTCGTGCAGCCTTGTCGAAGGGACCATATCTAGGAGGGTGAAATCCAGAATGAACCTCAGTGCTTGATTTTGCACCGACTGTGCCGAACGAATTTGTGTCTTACTCGCTAAGTGCAAGGGAACAGCTGGGTACAGTAAGATCGGTCTTACCAAGGCCAAATATAGCTTCCTCTTATTGCGGAAAGAGAGTCTCCTGAATCTGTAGAGTTGGCCAAGTCTGGCCTTGGCTTGTGAGACTTTCTCCTTGATGTGATTGTTGTACCCATTAGAGGTTATCTGTAGCCCCAGAACACGGGCCTCTCGCGTGTAGGGATAGAATTCACCATCGGCTATGATGTCTGCCGTAGTGACACGTCCGATCGGGAGGATGTTAAATTTATCCATGTTAGTACGAATTTTGTTCCTCTTTTCGTAGAGGTTGAGGTTACTTATTTCCCCAGCCGACCTATTCGCGACGTCTATAGGGGCCTGATAATCGCTTGTGATTATCTGTGTAATATCATCGGCTAATTGCACATACACGGCATAATCCTGAGTAGGAAGAGGGAGGTCGCTCGTATAGATGGTGTAGAGCGTCGGGGACAGGCACCCCCCTTGAGGCACTCCTGTGTCTAGCGAAAAAGGTTGTCCCTCGTAGTTGTTAATTTTGATGGATGCCTCTCTGTCCTCTAAGTAGTCACAGAGGATCCTGGTGAAATTTGACTCCATCTCGAGGTTACACAGTTTGAACTTTAGCCCAGGCACCCAAACCTTGTCAAAAGCGGAGGCCACGTCTCTGAGCACGACGTCCACCCTCTTATTTTGGGCCTTCGCGTTCGCGATGTACTCAGTCATGAGAGCGAGGGCAGTCTCTGTACCGAGATGGCTACGGAAGCCATGTTGTTGGCTATTGTACGCGCCCTCAGTCTCTAAGAGGTTCCTCAGCCTATTGTTGATAAGCTTCTCCAATAATTTCCCGATGAACTCTAGTAGGGAGATGGGTCTGTAACTCTTGACTTCTTTCTTTGGCTTCCCCGGTTTCAAGATAAAGACCATTCTGGCTCTCTTTAGTGAATCCGGAAAGTAGCCAACGTTCAGACTGGCATTGAAAAGACTGAGCAGGGCTTCGTTGATGTTGGGTGGGGCGTTCACTAAATGCGCCTTAGTAATGCCAGATATGCCAGGGGCCCTCTGCTTGAAACTTTTTAGGGCCGACTCGAACTCCTCGTGGGAGAACGGTTCACCCTCGTTTTCCGCTCGTCGGGTGTGATCGACGAAGTGGTACGGTGTTGTAGATGGTCCTCGTTCCTCCAGGTTCGTCAGAATTTCTTCCTCGTACTCCTCATCGAAGTCTTCATTCTCCTCCTCGGTTATATTGAACTTCCTCATCCAGTGTTCTCTGAAGAGGGATTCAATTTCTCGGTCCTCGGTGATGGTTCTCCCCTCAGCTGCGATGGTTATACTGGATTTGGTCTGCTGAGTGCCACTCAGTCTCTTAATTTCTGACCAAAATTTTCTGGGGTTGGTTTCCAGGTCCATCTTGTCGATCATACCATCCCAGATTGTCTTGGACTCTTCACGGATGAAATGTCTAATCTCCATGCGCAGATCCCGAAATTCACGGTATCGCGCCGCCGTGTTACCACTTTCATTTATCTCCGCAATAAGTTCCTCCAGTCGGTCCTTCCTTGCTGTAATCTGGAAATTCCAACGTGGAGCAGGGAGAGTTTTATACTCGACCCTCGGGATAGCTAATCTATCAGCTTCCGTGATCTTGGTGGTGAGGTCCTCGAGGTGTTGATCTAAGTCCTCGAGGGTAGATCCGTCCAGGTGTTCTATGCGAAAGTCTTGGAGGACTCTCTTGTACCCGAGCCAGTCAGCTTTGGGTAGACATCTACGGGAGGGGATCTTGACCTGGATAGGGGAGATCGAGACGGTGGTAATCATGCTGAGGTGGTCAGAGGGAGAATAAGGGCCAGGGACGGTAAAATGGTTTAACGCGAATCCGTCGTTCGTCAGCACTATGTCGGGAGTAGTTGACGACCTCCTCGTCAAGTAGGTGGCGAAGTCTGGACCCGCTCTGTTCACCACGCCGCGTTCTATTAATAGTCTCAAGGAGTTGCCCGCCCCATTGAAGCCGGTGGTGTAACCTGCGTCCCTGCAACGAGCGTTCAGGTCACCGATGAGTATTACGGAGCTATTTCTTCTGAAGAGGCGGAGGAAGTTGGGAATGGGCAAGTACGATCTCCTTGGTGGCTGGTACCCAACAGCAACAATCAAATCATCGACTAGCGTGCAAATTTTAACCGCTAAGTACGACTCTTCTAGATTACTAATTTCTTTAAACTTGATGCCCTTACGGACTGCAAGGGCGACGCCATCGTATCTCTCATTAGAGTGATTAGCCGTGATGGTGGTAAAGTTGTATAATTTGATTGGGTCTGTTTCTGGGTTAAGTCCGTGCTCAGAGATGAGGACGATGTCAGGGTCTACCTCACGGATTATATTGCTGTATACGTATTTCTTACCCGTCCAGCCATTAACGTTAAGGGAGAAGATCTTAAGTTTGTTAATATATCTGATCGTACTTTCCATATTATTCCCCGTGAAGGTTAGATACTTTCGCTGGCTCCGCCTGTGCGGGCGACCTCACTCGAGCAGATCTCTTTTTTTTAAATTGGTCATGGGAAAGATTGAGACATGACTCACCACATATCTCAATTCTGCCTTGTTTGAGAGCCGAAATCATTTCTTCTTCGCTAATATCAAAGTCGTAGTCCCATTTAAATTTTCCTTTGATCATTCCGTCAACAATATCTTTGACCTTAGCCGTTCTTGGGAGGGGGGCAGATGGGGATGCGTAAACACGAAGGTTGATGTCAGTCGACTTGTATACTAGGGAGGTCTGCTTGGTTTTCTTGGGGCTCCTATTTCTTTGAGTCGTCCTCTGGGTATCAGCGATCTCTTGAGTGGGTTGTTCGGTTTCCATGATCGTGGGGGAGTCCGACGAAGTTGGCTTATTAAGTCTGGGATCTCGGGATTTGGAGCGTCTCCTTGCCTCAGCGGTTGGTCTGATTCCCGTCTGAGTCTGGTACAGCTCGGTTGAGGGGGGATTATCCGGAAACCACATAGGTTTCATTCCGTTCTGAGTTAGCATACGATTCAACTCAGTAGCGTAACTTCCCGGCTGAGCAATATTCACGAAATGAGCGTGTATGACGCACATCACTAGGTCTAAGTTCATAGAAGGGTCAAGTTGTAGAAGGGTCTTTTCTTTTTCCTGGGTCTGGGCTGCCTGAGCGTAGGAGGTCGTTGCCCTGCGGTGTTTTTCCTCCTGCATGTTCTTCTTTTTGTCTGTGACTAATGTCTTCTTCATTGGACACGACATTGAGAGGGTACGGTGTGGGCCGCTGCAATTAAGGCACTTTTTGGTAGACCCGCTGGTGCACTCACGCCAGGTGTGCCCGTCTCCGGCACATTCGCTACAAACCTTCCCTCGGAAGGTGCAGTCTTTGGTGGCATGTTGTTCTAGGGCATAGCAAGAGAAACACACCTGGACCGATACGAATGTTTCTCTTTCTATACATGATGGGGAGATCTTGGTGTAAAATAGGACAAGACCGGATTCAGCAGCTTTAGCGGCCATCTCAGTGGTCTGAAAAGTGGCCTTAAAAAGATGGGAATAGTCACCCCCTTCACGGTTCTTGAATTTATATATCTCTTCGACCTTCGCCCAAGTTTGGCCTGCCTCGATCTCGTCTCTTATCTCCTCGATAGTATGGGATCCAACCCATGGGTCTAGGCGTCGGCAAATTATGGATCTCTGAGCAGAGACGTGGGGGGGGATTTTCGGGGCCAAACCAAGTCCGTTGAGTTTTGCTCGAGCATCTTCGCTGAGGAGTTTATCTACGTCCAGGTCCGTATCACAGATCGCCAAGTAGCCGTACGTTTGGTCGACCAGACGGCATAGAGCAACTCCGATCGAGCTAAAGATGGTTGAAAAAACCGCTTCCCTCGTAGGCTTCGGGCATCTCTCTTTGACCCAGAGGGGGATTCTTCTTTGTCCCCTGGGGTCGTCCATGACGGCCCGCTAGGGGGAGTCTTCACCTGGGGTCAACCAGGCTCCTACTAGATGTGTCCCTATTATAAGCTCGGACCACCTTCTCTGCCCTACCTATAATAAATTGTCTATAAGGACCCACCTGCCGGTACTGACCACTCCGCCCCCTAATGGGGCCCCCTTCTTCGCGCCCCCTGTAGGGCTTCCTTCCGGGGTTCGGACACGTCAGGTACCGGTGGTCTCTACAGGTCTTAAGTGGCAGAGAAGTTATCAGGACTCGAGATGTGCTGCTGGTGGAGGAACAAAGCGCAGGTCCAAAGGTGGGGTTCGGTGGGGGCTTCCCCGGTAGACACGCGCGCGCGCGCGCGCCTCCGCTGCTTCTTCAAGGGGCCAGGGACGTTGGTCGTCAGCGGTCTTGAGAAGCGCGTAAATTTCTTCACCTACTATTTCTAGCAGACATGCAGACGAAAGGATGAAGCAGGACTTTTACTCTCTTCAGGCGAGTATTGAAAGCTCTTGAAGCTAAGCGCAGTCCCTCGATTTTTCATCTTATGTACACGATATTTTATAGGTGATGTCTGAGGTTAGGCCTACCGCCCCTAGAGTGCCTGCCAATCACAAAACCTTCGTGCTGAAAGAGATGACAAAATGTTCCATGTTTTTGTTCGTCGCCATTCAACTCGCTCTTCCTTGCAACCTGTCTATGATGGAGCCTTTCTCGTAATCTTTAAGAAGCCTAAGTTCTTCGTCCTTCAGCTTGCCATCAAGCAGGATACTGTTTCCATAGACCGCCTTCAACACGCCTTTATTTAAAATGCTCACCTTAAGCACCCTGTTCCCATTTCATCTGCCACTTTAACCCTTTAAGGTACAGAACGTCCCCAAAATATCCATCCAAACTACTCTTAAAATCACCCCTGCTACACAAACCTCACATTCTGTTTTGCTGCTTACGTGAAGAAAGTGGGTTTCCCCCCCGATTCGGTCCCGATCCTGCCTATCTCACCATGTAAAAAAAAAATCTCTTTTCCTGGCTTGTAATCACTTTTTTACGTTACTTTACTCCCAAATAAATAAAAAAGGCTATTAAATAGTTATAAGTAGGGGTTTGTAAAAATTCTAGGCTAACCACTAGCATTCAACCTAAGAAAATTTTATAATTGCAGTAAAAGCAATTTATGTCATATTTTCGAGTGCAATTGGGGCTGCATTATTGTAAGTGCATTAATTTCTTATTTTTTATGCTTCTTGTGTTTAAATGACTGGTCAATGCACTTTCGTTTACTTTTTTTATATTTAATGACTATAGCTTGAATTATCCTTCTTATTTTAGACATGAATGTTCATTTAACATGTTTATAATTTATATTTTCAGATCTATAAGATCCATATTTTCAGATTGTATATATTTATATCTTTCCAGATGACTTCAAAGGGCTGCCGGTCCTACCCTGACTCCTTCTGTTATATATGCGGTGAGTATATAAAGAAGAGGCAAAATTTCTCAAACGTCGGTGAAGGTTTGCGAAGCCTCCCAGAATTATTTCGGAATGCCATTTGGGGACCAGGACAAGCCATGGGCCCTTCACTACTGTTGTGACCTCTGTAAGAAGACGCTGGAAGGGTGGCTGCGAGGTGAGAAAAGGTCGGTGAAATTCTCCAACCCACGGGTCTGGCTAGAGCCAACATACCTCTCCACCGTGATAGAACGGTCTGAGGCCGCTTTGATTCAGCCTCTATCACATGTTAAAACACATGCTTACCCACGTGTATCCTGCGAGAGGAAGCAGAAGGCACGCTATCGCCCATCATAGCCAATGTTTAATCAAGGAGGTTCATGCCCCCGTTTCGCCTCCATGCTTCGATCTCGCCAGATTGAATTAGGCTTGTGGGCAGATAAGATATTTTCCCAGGCGCCACCGGGACGTTCCATCGAAGTCCCCTACTCAATTGTCCCCTACGCCATGGGAATGATTCCGGCTATTTATACCATAGCTTTTCCCAATTGAAGCAGATCCAGATTATCTTCGCGAGGCATCAAGCCAATCTGGTCTTCCTTGTGCACCTAAGAACTCTACCGAGAAAACCCTTATTGTCCAGAAGAGGACAATATCCCTTGAGTGCCAAGGTTCGTGCCCTTCGAGACGCCAAGTCAACAAGGCCTTCTTGTTGTTCAGAAAGAGAACAACATTAGAACAGCCATTGTTTTTTCAGCCCGTTCGACAAGAAATGGTTCCCCCCCCCCTGTTGTTCAGAAAGAGAACAACATTAAAACAGCCATTGTTCTTTAAGCCCGTTTGTCGAGAAACGGTTCTCGTTCCCAAGACATCACGTCAGGAGAATTTAATTCTCCCCTTTTTAACGTTCTTCAAGAGAACGCTTGGTTACAACAATAACCTCCATTGTTCATCTAGAACATCTCCAATATCCTGTCACAAGGATCGCTCGTACTTCCGAGCCCCACTTTGCTCTTAATCCTCGAAGATAGTCCTTCCCCCTCGTTAAGGACAACCCCCCGAAGAACCCCTTCTCCTGGAAATCGCCAGTTGGACCGAAGATTCCTTCTCATCGCCTTCCTCTGCACGACAACCTTGTAATTACGTAAGCTAAGCATTACCTTTAATTATTTAACCTTTTGTCAACGCAACTCTATGCTTTAAACGGTTTAGCGAGCCATTCCCTCTTTTTTGTTTTTTTGCCGTTTTAAATCTCTCCAAATCTTAATCCTCAGATTAGTAAGATATTCCCATGACCTTTTTCATTTCCTGTGTTTCTCCCATTTTTAATCCCCGTTTATGTAAACATTTTCCGTGTGTTGTTTGATAGTTTATTTAATAAAACTCTATTTTATTAATGGTAGTCATATTATTTATCCTTGTGCCCCGTTCCACTTCTTAAGTATATTGAAGATAAATAAGCCTCTCCAGCCCCCCCTCCTTTTGAACTAACCTCGGTCAATCAGATTACCACGTACTCGAAATATAGAATAATCCCCCTCAACGAATAGTTATATATAATATATCGTCGGGAGCCTATTCTACGATATATATATATATATATATATATATATATATATATATATATATATATATATATATACTATTTAAATTTGGTGTCAAGTGTGTAAGGTTTAACGCTATATCTTTGCAAACACTGGTCTCAGTCAAGTGAAGCATAGTGTTATTCGTTATAAGAATAGAGTATAGTAGTTTCCTTTTGTTTTAACGATTGCTATCCCCTTTTTGAAAACTTAAGAAGCTGGAGTAGCTCAACGAACTGTTATAATAATTTGTTCGTGTTTTTTTGTGTGTTATTTTAGTCATTGGTTATCTAGGTCGAGAAACCAATCACGAATGGTTCAATGCCAATATTTAGATAGGCCAATTCTCTAGAAGGCATAATTCTTATCGCAAGGAAATTAGTTGGTTGACTATTGCCCACCAAGTGCAAATATGACTCAGTTTGAAATCTTCAAAGCGCAAGGAGAATCATTGTGACTTTCCGGAAGAGAATTGATTGAGTACGTTCAAGAGGAGCAACGAACAGAAAGAGAAAAGTTAAGAGAAGAAAGGCAAAGTGAAGTTCAACGAGAAGAAAGAGAAAAAGAAATCCAACGAGAATAAAGAGAGGAACGGAAAATACAAGCTGAGCTTCACCATGAACTTGCAATGGCACGCGTACAGGCTGAAACACAATCAGTAAGTACAAGTTCAGAAGCCCCGCCCAATCTCCCACTTAAGCTCCCTAATTTCAGGGATGGAGAGGATTTCGGAGCATTTTTACCACACTTCGCAAAGATCCTCGAAATCAATAACCTGGATTTGGAGGCCAAAGGCGTAGTAAGATTACTTTCCCTCTTAAATTAAAAAATGCACGACATTTTCATTTCATTACCATCTGAGTGTACAATTGACTACAGCACCTTAAAAGCTGAGTTATTGGCCGCTCATAATATGACTCCCGATTTCTACCGACAAGAATTTCGAGGAGGTCGTATTAAACCCGGACAGACGTTCCGTCAATTCGGATAAATTCTTCAGAGGAATTTTAAATTCTGGTTAGAATCCTCAAAGGTTGATCCTAACTATGAGTCCTTAACAGATTTCGTGTTGCGGGATCAATTTTTGGCGTCTCTCCTGACGGAGATCCGCGCGTTCGTCAAGGATCTTCGGTACCAGACCTATAAAGAGTGTACCGAAGAAGCGGATGTCAATGCTGCAAGCCATAATTTATACCCCAAGGAGAATCGAAATTCTCACCAATCCCCCTACCAGGAAAGAAGGAAGGATTCGCGCCCCTTGCCAGGAAAGCCAACGAAGTTTCCGGGCCCCGTAAAACCGAAAAACTTCTTCCCCCCCAAACCAACAACGGGACATCAAACTTCCCTTTAAGATTTCTCCACCATCACTCTTCCCGAAGCGACCAATCAAATGCTTCGCCTGCGGTGTAGAAAACCACATGAGCTGGAATTGCCCCCAAAATTCTAGAATTAAAAGCGGAGCAGCCCACCAAGTTCACCAGATTAATGCCACTCCGGCTTCCTCCGTGGTGCAGAGACAAGCATCAACTTCTCCCCCTCCGTCAGGCCACCAGGTAAACTTTATTTTTTATAAAAGTTTGCCGGCAACTTTGAAATTTGAGGAGGGCAGCGTGAACGGCTGCCGTGTATCTACTCTCATCAGGGACACAGGGTGCACGTGTTTCATCCTGTCCGACGAGCTCCTTTCCTTAGTGGACCCTAACCACGATATATTTGCGGTGGTACATGACTACCTTGGGCGGGCGAACCGATTCCCCGTCAATAGATGTTACCTGCACTGTCAGTATTATGATGGCTGGGCTGAAGTCATTTCAGCACCTTATAAAATTTTGTTCCGTACTTATAGGACAGAGCCCTCAAGTAGGCTCCGACTCTATGTCCCAGGCCGCCCTTACTCGAGGCCGAGTTAAGAAGGAAGCCTAGGATTCTGACCCCCTCAGAACCCCGATACCGTCTGAATTCTCGGAGATCCTTAACCAGGACTTTAGGTCTGCACAAAAGGAGTGTGAAACACTAACACCCTTATGGGATAATGCCCAGGACAAGGACACGGAGACTGTCCGTAGACCCAAAGTAATAAGGTACCTGGAACAAGGTGGTCTACTTTACCGATCTGCCGAGGACAGTAATAACGCTGTTACAACTGTCTTATGCCTTCCACGATCCCATGTACCTATAGTACTAAAAATAGCTCATGACAGCATCTTTTACGGTCATTTTAGTCATACTAAAACGGGTCAGCGTATTTTTAAATATTTTTACCGGCCGGGTGCTGCAGCTGACATCTTAAAGCATTGTCGATCGTGCGATGTATGTCAGAAGACGTCCGCTAAGGGGCGGGTCATACCTGCTCCCTTACAAAGGGGACCAGTTATAACTTAACCCTTCTTCAGAGTGGCCATCGACCTGGTTGGCCCTATCCATCCCCCTTTGAGTGAAGGGCACAGCTATATTTTTTACCTTAGTTGACTTTGCTACCCGTTTCCCCGAGGCTGTCCCCCTCCGCTGAATCGATAGTATTTCTTGCGCCGAGGCCCTCATTTCCATCTTTTCAAGGGTAGGCGTCCTCAAGGAAATACTCTCAGACAGAGGACGGCAATTCACCTCCGAGTTGATGGAATACGTAGGGAAGCTGCTCATGGTAAAGCCCCCTTTTACCACCCCATTCCGGCCACAGACAAACGGAATGTGCGAAAAATTAAATGGAAATTTAAAATCCATTATTAAGAAGATTTGTGCCGAGCAGTCCAGCGAATGGCACCGATATCTCTCGGTCGCCCTATTCGCCGAACAAAGAAATTACTCATCGTACATTAGGCTTCGCCCCGTTCGAGCTCCTTTATGGACGTAATGTACGTGGACCACTCAGCCTTTTAAAGGAGTTGCTAATCAAGCCCCAACTGGATCAAGAACTCCAGTCATCCTACGCCTATGTCTTGGATCTACGCCAGAGGCTCGAGAAATGCGCAAACATCGCCTATAAAAATGCCGATGTCAATTTGGAAAAATATAAAACCTATTTTGATGTCAGGTCCGAAGATCGGAAATTTAAGCCCGGTGATGAAGTACTCCTGCTCCTTTCCACAGCGAGTAATAAATTACTGAGTTAATGGAAAGGTCCGTACTCGGTCCGCGAGGTACGAGGACCGGTAGATTAGCTCATTGGTACCCCAGCAGGCGATAAGCTCTACCACGTTAACTTGTTGAAAAAGTACCACCGACGCGCCCATGGAGATACGTTCGTAGCACTGGGCGAAACATCAGTGCTTGAAGAAGATTACCCCGTGGAGTCCCTTAATGTCATACAGACAGTGTGTATCCAACCCGATGACGATTACCCTCTTCCTTCCCTGCCAGGCGAGTCTTTTGAACCCTCTGACCTGGATATCGACGCGCAGCTGACACCACATCAAAAGAGTCAGCTACAAGAATTATTATGTCAGTTTGACGACGTTATTTCAGAGAAGCCTGGATGCGCTACTAGTTTCGAGCATGATATTAAATTAACGACCTTAGAACCTGTCCGTTCAAAACCCTATCCCATGCCGATTCATCTAATCCAAGCTTTTAACGCCGAAGTCGATAACTTGATTAGTTTAGATATAATAGAACCTTCCACCTCTAGTTATTGTTCCCCAATCGTCATGGTCAAGAAACCTGATGGTTCTTATCGGATGTGCATCGACTTCCGGAAGTTAAATTCGGTAACTGTGTTCGACGCCGAGCCCATCCCGTTGGTATATCAAAACCTCCACCTTTTTGAAGACGCTAAGTTCATCTCAGAACTTGATTTGTGCGAGGCGTATTACCAAATTCCCCTCCGGCCCGATGTGAAAGCATATACCGCCTTTGCAACTGAGAAAGGCTTAATACAATTTAAGCGCCTTCCTTTTGGCCTCGTGACCGCTTGTAGTAACTATAACCGTCTCATGAGAAGGTTGTTAGATGGACTTCCGAATGTCTCCTTTTACTTCGATAACGTCTACGTCGCTACTTGTGAATGGAGTCATCATCTAACCACCCGATTAGCTCTCTTCGAGCGACTGTGCGAAAATGGCCTCACCGTTGGCCCCAGCAAATGCTATTTTGCCCACGAAACCATAAAATACTTGGGTTTTAAAATAGGACAAAGCCAGCTAGGTCCACAGGAGGACAAGATTAAGGCAATCGCCGACATGCCCCTCCCGTATACTAAGAAGTAATTAAGATTATTCCTAGAATCAGCTTCTTACTATCGGCGATATGAAGGGATAAATTTTTAAAAATGTGTTTTTTCTTGAAAAAGTTGAAAGTTTCGAAATATCATAGTCCTGCTCATACACCCAAACTTCTGATTAAATGAGTTTTTTATAATAATGGGATATAACAAACCAGGAAATGAGACTTAGAACCGGGGAGCAAAAAATGTGTTACACGGTGGATCTCCGGTTTCAACGGTGACAACATGCTCGAGAAGTCTGACAATATGACTTGGTTGTAAAAACAAAAGATCGTGAGGAAATCTGGCAATTATGAATACCAGACCCTCTTCGACGCTCTCGAGCAACCCACACGGCCCCTTGATAAACCTCTCCGCCTCTCCCTTCAGGATGTTTACAAAATCAGTGTTATTGGAACTGTGCCCGTGGGTTGTGTTGAGACTGGGATAATGAAAGCCTCCATGGTCGTCACCTTGGTCTCCACATGCCTGACCACGGAAGTAAAGTCCGTCGAGATGCACTACGAATCCCTAAGCAAAGCTGTCCCAGGAGACAACATCGGTTTCAACGTGAAGAACGTATCTGTGAAGGATCTGAAGAAAGGTTTCGTCGCATCTGATTCCAAGAACGACCCTGCCAAGGAAGCTGGATATTTCATCGCTCAGGTGATCGTGCTTAACCACCCCGGTCAAATCCAAGCTGGCTACTCGCCCGTCCTCGATTGCCACCCGGTCCACATCACGTGCATGTTCTCAGAGCTGAATAACCAGTAAGGAGCTCGAAGCCAACTCCAAATTCATGAAGTCCGGCGACTCCTGTGTCGTCAGGATGATCCCCAGCAAGCCCATGTGCGTGGAATCCTCCCAGAAATACCTCTCTCCGGGGTGTTTCACTGTGCGTGACATGAAGCAGACCGTGGCCATAGGTGTGATCAAGGAAGTCACGGCCAATGTAGTCTCTGGTAAGACCACCAAAGCAGCCGAAAAGGCCCTCAAGAAGAAAGAACCTTGAATCATCAACTTATTGACTAAATGATGTAAAATCTAGTCTCTAAGATGGATGTTGTTCTACAATAAAGATTTGTAAGGAAAAAAAAAGAAAAAATATTAGCGTAGGCGAGTTGCAAACAGCTTCACGCGTCGCTGGACCACTGTTAGTCAGCGGCGAATCCACTCGGCCATCTTGAGTCTAAAGCAGGGGTGGGCAACCTTTTTGAGAGAGCGTGCCAAAATCGGCCAAATATCTAACACAAATTTTTTTCACGTGCCAATCAAATTTTTTTGAGAACATATTATTTAATATCTCAAGCATTTGAAGAATTTTTTAAATAATAAAGAATCACCCAAGAGCAGTAAAGACACAGTATTGTAAGTCATTATGTAAATTACGTAAAACTGACTGAATGAAAAAGATTATAACAGGCTTTACGAAAAGGTTCTTTGTGTGGATTTTTTCATTAGCCTCTAAGTATAACTGTAACTGCCTTACCTATTCACACAATTTAAAGAATATTATTAACATCAACACAAAAAATTAACATTGATATTTTTTTCGATTAATCAGTCATTATTTTTTCCCAGTTATACCTTTGTATTACTAAATCACAGTAAAAGGTTACTAACAGATAATCTTTCGCTTATTTTAAATCCTTTACAATTGGTGTATAAAAATGAAAATATATTTATTCACCTTCAAAACTACATTCAAACAACCACTTTCAAAAGAAAACATCAGATAAAACTAGTCAGAAAACTTGTTGACTTTTTCTATATATTATTTTTCAGTGGGATTTCTGCTGCTGTATCACTGCTGACAGATTTTATATCGGGTTTATATTGAGTAACCTTGAGAGATATGCATGCACTACTAGTTTCATCTATCAGGTTACTCCTCTTACGAAACTCAACAAAGTTCATCCCTGAGAACAAAGATTCATAAGCATATGTAGACGAAAACATGGATAGTAATGCTGTCGCAAGGTTCTTTAAACAGATAATTTTCTGGAATAATATTCTAAATCCTTCGTTTTCCGCATTTCTCTCTGTTACTCCCGTCTCTAATCGCTCCTTTTTCACTATTTCCTAAGTCAACTCTAAGATCAACAAATTTTTTTGTTTCCAAATTGAGCTACATTGAAATTCAATCAAGTGCATTTCAAATCATCCATGTCTATCCAATGAAAACATTTGCACGTTTAGTTCATCCAGTTTGATACTGTCTGGAAATTTAATGAATTTCGCCGTCTCTTCCAGTTCTCTAAACCTAGCAAATCTTGCAAAGAATTGCCCAACACTTGCCTCAATAATTGTTACATGCAGCTTTTGAAGACATTGGCAGTCTGTTATGTCATCTTTCGGGAGATCATCGATGTACCTCTTTGTGTTTGGAAAGTATCTGAATTTCTCATCATTCTACATCTTTCTTAAAAACCTCTTTAAAAAAAAACCGGTAACCTGTGCTTTCGTGTGCCAGAAATAAGTCATCGGGGTGCCACATTTGACACGCGTGCCAAGGGTTGCCCGCCCCTAGTCTAAAGAGACTCATTCAAGCGAAGCTTTTAAGCCGCTCGACTGCACTTCTCGTACGCTACAGATGAAATAAAACAAAATTTTCCGATTTTTAATAAATATTATACAAGCCAAATAAACAAAGTCTATAACAAATAATGGCTATTTTCTATTATTTTACAATAAAAAGAGTTAGAAAATAACACTTACTAGCCGGGAACAAATATTACGTCACTTAGTGTTATCTAGACTACTCCTTCGTTCTGTATTCGTTTTGAGGCCTTTTATTTCTGATTGAGGATCTACCGTTTAACGTGGATTCCAACCAAGGGTATCATCAGCGTATGGCATCGGTGAAGTCGATCCGAATTGGTCCGCTATCTGGCCACTAACCGCACAATATGTGGTTTAACAACTTCGCTGTAATCAAAAGGAGTCATTCCACGTGTGAAACCATTACTCTTAATGCGCTCATAATATTAAATTCTCATCTAATTTGATCATTCATTGCTTGGAAAACTATTGACTGGAGTCATCTTTATTTAATTCCATTTGGCAGTTTAGTAATAATTAAATCATACACTTCACTCACAGACTGGCATTAGTTAATGCCACATGTCATCAGAGCCGGATTTGCCATATAGGCTTTCTAGGCTACCACATAATTTGGTGGTATCGTTTCAAATGCCCGAAAAAGAACCAACCTAATATTCTCGAATTTGGCTGACGCAATACTTTGGTTTACAAGTCAGATGGCCATCAGTATTTTGGAATATTTTGTGATTTTTTTATTCTTTTTCGAGTTAAATATTATTCTTTAGTATTCTAAACGATTTGGCAGACTTTATCTAGTTTATTTATTCAATCACTTCAATCAAAGTTGCTTTAACTAATATTAAACCAAATCTTTTGCCACATTGTTTTCAGAATACATTATTTTAGTGATTTATTTTTAGTATTCCCTCACTTTGCTATATTCATAAAAAGTAATTCTCTTTATTTTATTTTTAAATCTATAAGAGAGAAATAGGTTGTCACTTAAATTCTTACTCTTTATTTTGTATAGTCACTTCCTATAACATAATCCTCTCCTATACATTTATCCTTGACCTTCTTTTGCCAATTCAAGTTCAAGGTCATCATTATTTCAATCCAATTTCTATTTCTTATAAAATTAAACTTTACTTAAAAATTATATTGATTTCCATTTATGAGTTTATGTAAACTGTACTCCATAAACAATTTATTAATATAGTGTGTGGTTGTTTTAAAACCATAAACTATATAGTATTTTGTTATTTTCAACTTTGCGGGTTTTGGTGGCGCCACTATCATATTTTTACAGTTATTTCATGTTATTTCTTTGTAGTTTGTAATTGGTGTTTTTGTTTTGATTCCCAGATTTAAGATGTCGGAAAAAATAAAAAAAAAACTCAGTGGACGCCTACTGAGAAATGGCCAAGAAAAAAGCAAAGCGTCTGGAAGAACAATTGGCGAGTAAACCAAAGTCAGATACTTTCCTCGCTCCTTCTCAGTCCACTGCTAATCAGTGTAATCCCATTAATGATGTAGATTCAGAGGATATAGTAGAAACTAAAGATGAATTTGAATCTGATGAATGTGGTGCCGAGCAAAACATTGAGAAAGAGGTGAAAGAAGTACCCCCCCCCCCCCCCAATGTTTAACATCTGATGATCCAGCTGAATTTGCAATGAACACTGAATTAATTAATAGTTCATATTGCTTTCAACGGAATTGCTCAGAATGCTGAAGCAGATTTTGCACCATCAGCACGAAAGTATATTGATCAGACAAGATGTGTGTCCAAATCATTTGATTATCGGAAACTGAAGAGTGGTGAAGTCCGTCACAGGATCTGGCTGACATATTCAAAGAAAAGTGGAACAGTGTTTTGCACACCTTGTCACCTGGTTAGTGGTACATGTCAGTTTTCTTCATGTTCACGATTCTGTGACTGGAAAAACGCACATAAACGTTTAAAAGAACACGAAGATTCACAAGTTCATATGGATAATGTTTTGTTGATTAGAAAAAGATCTGAATTAGGAAACAGAATAGATAAACAACAGATTGATCAGCAACAAATAGAAAATCAATATTGAAGAGAAGTTTTGAAGATGGTAGTTGCTGTTGTGAAAGCTCTCTCTTTCAGGGGATTAGCATTCAGAGGCACCAGTGAACATTTTGGATCACCTAATTCACCTTTTACTCGGAATTATTTAATGCCGTTGATACTCATTTCTGAATTAGATCCCTTCCTTGCTGAACACATTAAACGATATGGCGATGCTAGTTCAGGGAAGGCTAGTTACTTGTCCAAAGCAACTAGCAATGAGTTCATAGATATCATGGCAAAAGAATTGATCAAGGTTATTACCGACGAAGTGAGGACTGAAAATTATTACTCAATTAGTCTGGATTCTACACCAGACTTTGCACACGTGAACGAGCTTTTATTCATCCATAGATATGTAAACCATGATGGGCATCAAACTGAGACATTTCTTGGCTTCATCAAGAACCCTGGACATAAAGCAGAGGAGTTGCTTAATGCTTGACTGAAATGCTTGGGAAACATGATATTAATATCCAGAATTGTAGGGGGCAGTCCTATGATAATGCCTCGAATAGGTCAGGCCATTATTAAGGGCTGCAGGGTCGAATTAAAGATGTTAATAAGTTAGCAGTTTGCATTCCATGCTCTGCTTATTCACTGAATCTTGTATGAACATGTGCAGCTGAGAGCTGTACAGAAGATGTCTCCTTCTTTGGTACCATCCAAACATTGTACAATTTCTTATACCTGATAAAGAGACCAGTTGTGAAAACTTTATCAACTACAAGATGGTCTGCTAGAGAAGAGACGTTGCATGTTTAAGAAATTGATGGAAAGAAACCATTCAAGCTCTGCTAGCCATAAGAGATGATATTTCACAAAAACCAGTCACACGAAGTGAGGCTGCATCACTGGCAAACTATATAGACAGGCTTGGAACTGCTATTATGGTTGCATTGGGGAACGCAATACTGGATACATTTAAAGCAGTTAGCGCATGCTTTAAGAGTGGTAGAGTGGATATGGGCAGTGTGGTTTCTCTCTACAACAGTCTCATTACATTTGTTGACGAATGCAGAGAGAATTTTGATAAATATGAAGAAGTCAACGCCCTCTCTGGACAGCATGAATATGATCAGCCTTCTTATAGAAAAAAAAAGTAAAGAAAACGACACATTTGGTGAAAAAAAGCATACCAACCCATACGCAGTACAAGGCATGAATTTCATATTCATTGCTTCCTTGACATAATTGATAGTCTGAAATCGAAAAGAGAACAGTAGCTTATAGGACAATCTTTGATTACTTCTCTTTCTTTGAAAAATTACTACAGCTCTCAAAAGAGGACCCAAGGAGTCAAGCACTGAATTATATGCAGCATTATGACTGTGACATTGAACAAAGCATAGTTGATTTCCTTTGTACACTGACAAGCAACTGTAGTGCAGAACGGTCCTTTTCTTGTTTAAGTAGGATAAAAAAACTACCTGAGGTCAACATTATGTCTCAAAATTGAAACGGTCTTCCTATAATTGCAATTGAGTGTGATGTCACCAAATCCTGGATTATGATAATGTTATTAACCTGTTTGCTGAGCAAAATTCACGTTTGAAAACTCTCTAAACTTTGTAACAATGTTTAATTATGGATATCCTCATTGTACTGAATTACTGAACTATTGGCCAATGACATTGCCCATAATAATTTTTTTTATGTACTCTATAAATAAATCACTGCATATATGTAAAATCATGCTCTTGCTTTCTTCTAGACCATGGGTCTCCAAACTACGGCCCGCCGCTGCAGTGCCACAAATAAAAGCAATTCTCTTGATTGGATGCAGCAATTACAAAACAAATATTGATGATCCCTTAAAAGCTAAACGCCAATTTCAAAAATCTCACTAACCTTTTTTGCTGCTTAGTTTGTGAGACTCGGATATCTGCGCACTAGGTGTGATAATACTCTCTTATTGCTAACGACGCCTTCTTTGATAACTTTTTGGTAAATAAATAAGCTGTTGTCTTTATTTTTCGTGTATTTTGTGTATTGGTAAATAAATATGTTGGTTGTCTTTATTTTTTGTGTATTCACTCTATTGTATTGAACAAAATGCTAGTCGCCTATGGGCGACTAGCACAATAAATCCGGCACTGCAGGTCATGAACTTCATTTGTGTCGAGTCATCTTTACATTCGCCCCTACGCTTAATGTTATTATAGACCAGGGGTCTCCAACTCAGAGTACCGCGGGCCGCATCGACAAGACCAAGAGGGCCCGCGGACCGCACCAATAAAAAACGCTGAAAACCACAGATTATAGAGAACAAAACAAGGTCAAGAGACCTAAGTCGCGTGCTCTCAATTATTCTCACTTACCACCTTCAAAACTTTAAACAAGTATGACAATCCGACCCATAGTTAGTTTTCTTTTAATAATTCCCGGACTAACCTTGGGAGGACCTTGGCAATTATATCATTCGAAAGAAAATGTAAAACAACATGAAGGCTTTTGAATTTCTTTAAAATCGGCCGAATAGTTACGATGTTATTAAAAAAAACCTCATTGATAATTAAAATGGTTACCATCCGACCGACGACCTCCTGACCGACATACTAACTTATAGAATCGCGATTTTGCGACTAAAAATTAATTAGTAGGATCCATAAATCTGGTCGCTATTCCTATGACTCAATAAAAGGGAGAACCTTTTTTTCTTTAGAAATGCTATGGTTTTGTTCTATGAGAGATCATCCTAATTTATCAATTAGTTTTTAATTAAACTAATACAATCTAGCAACAGAGATGGCATCCAGATAAGGTGGAGAACCGTTATAAGAGAACAACCGGGTCATATCCTCCCGCCAGCTTGTTAAAGACAGTCGAATATGTGCACCCAACTCTCCTGTTTGCCAAGGCGGTGCCTCGAGTTACCCAAACTACATTAGAAGATAAGTTAGTTGCTTTCATTGTTCACGGAATGGCAGGACCTTCTCTCTAGGGTGGATAACGAGAAATTTACAACATTTATTTCCATGTATGTTAATATGTGATATCAATATGTTAGCTTAAATTTAATTGGTATATTATATTTAACTACTATTGCTTTATAATTGAATGTTGATTCATTCATAGTTATTTGCATAGTAACCGAGCTGATATTTATTATTATATTTTACCATAATACAATATTCGTTCTCTCCAGTCATCGATTTCATCTGTTTCATTTTTTTTTAAACAAAACTAAGAAATTGGAGATGGTATATTTGTTCGTTTAGAAAAAAAAATAGGGTGGTTTAATATTTCACAGATAAATCAATTTGTTGACATCAATCAAAATTTAGTTTCAGATATTTACCCAGACATTAAAGTACCATCAAAGCGGTTCACCGAGTCGCCAAATAGCTTCCGGAACAGATGAAATTAGTCGAAATTTTAAACAAGGTGTGACAGCTCAACAACATGTCTGTCTAACGGCTCACATTTTGTCCACTAAGCAACACAACTCCCTTTGGGTCGCAGTGTATTGGGTAAGAAATATTGATTTTATTAATATGTCCACATGTCGCACATGCCGTATTACGTTTACATATTATGATTTGTGCGAATTCAATGATTGATAATAATGTACAACAAATTTTAGTGTCAAGAAAAAAACATAACGCTCATGTGCATTTTATTATGAAGCTGAGTTTGCTGAGTTCGAATTTGATCACAAAAATTCCGATCACGTAACATTTTGTTGCCAATTGCCGATTTAAGAATTATACAATTGATACCGATTTCCACGATATCATATATGTATTTCGCTTCCAAAGTCAGATTAAATGTATCCATTGTAGTTAATTCATAAATATATAAAAAAATCAGCATGTTTGTTAGCATTATATAATGTATTAACTTACATTTTAGTATTTACTTCTTCGTTTGTAAGACATCTCAGGTGTGTCACGCTTCAGGTTTCAGCAGAAGTCAGCCAGCATAGCAGGGCTCCATTTTCCCTTATACCTGTTTTCCATTGACGCTATATTTTAATGGGACTTCTCTCTGTGTTCATCACACATCTCCTGCACTCTCTAGGAAGAAGGACAGATGAGAATGAAGAAAGTGTATCTTCAGTGACATATTACATCCGAGATCTTGGTAGCACTTGAATAGACTCTCCCTTATACGCTCTCACTGGGCCCCTTGGTGCTTTCCCAGAAGTCTTTGGATACATCTTTAAATGCATGCCAAGCCCCTTAGCTCATTTGCATCCATTTGACCCCAAAGTCCTCATCAGCTATAAGTTGACGAATCTTAGGGCCACTCATGCTCCTTATAAATGCAACCTTCTCACATGTCTCTCTTAAAATGACTTAGTGATCAAGTGGAACTGAAGGCATGGTGTTCCTAATGGGCAACATAACCGCTTTTATGCTATAAACAGATGCAACTATGAATAGCCTCCACTTATTTGGTCCATAGATCAGCTCACGGGCATTAAATAGGCCTCTGATATCATTACAATAAGTCAAGTTGTTTTCCAAATTAATGAATTGCTGTAGATCTGCAGAACGCTTCCTAAATACTTTAATTCGAGCAAGTTCATCCAATAGGTGCCATTCTTGGAGACGTGAGGCCAGGAGTTTACTCTTACTTATTAAGTGTTAGATCATAAACTAGATCATTGAGTTCCGGTCGGGTGATGAGGTGTAGTTTCTTGTCAGATTGAAACTGTGCCACATTTGGTGTATCTTGGGATTCTGAATCGTCTGAGTTGCTCGTCTCATCGCTTGGTAGCTCGAGGGAAGCTGTGGTAGGTAATATAATTTGAATATGTCGAAATGGGCGAATAGCAGACTGAAGAACTGGATATATGATAGATTTCTTGCCTTTTTCGTGGCGACCTGCAGTAAAATAAAATAAAATAAGACTAAAAAAGATATTACTGCCTGTGATCACTTGCAGAAATAGTGGAAGTACAACATAGTATGTATTTTGATCTTTTTAATTGATACATCTCTTAAAAATATATTAAAGACCAGGAAAGAGAAGACATTTAATACCCACGTTTAATATCTGTTAAGTAGAAGTAGCAATCCGTTGAATGGTCCTTTGGCTCCCTCCAGACCAGTGGTACTCGGGACATGAGACCAGGCCCTTTGCCTTTATGGTATTTTGGTTATTAGTGGGGTTGATTTTAGTTAATAAATCAGCCTAGATAGCTATTTGAAAACCATTACCATAAATTTGTTGAATTGGATGAAATAGTCGTCTGCTAATATTTAGGCCTAACGCCTGACGTGAACAGAATTTAGAAAACTTCGGGCCCTAGGTTTATAAGAAAAACGGACGATAAACAAAATAAATATATTTATAAAATCAACGAATGCACAATGAGAGAATTGAATTAGGAAATAACTAGTGAGCAGTTATTACAATTATACGAATGAATGATATAATTAAATTGAGAATTGTTAAGGAATACAACGTAATGCAATGTATGAAAGTAATGAAAAGTAGAGAGAAATGTAAGGTAAAGTGAGGTAAGGCATGGTAAAGTAACTAAGGAAACTAAGATATGGAAACTATGATGGACTCTGACTTGGGATCTTTATGCTGAGAGTGACGAGAGACGAGTGAGGAATATGTTATAATGTAGAAGAGTTGAAAGCGTGTTAGTTTGTGTGTTTGACTAAAGTAAGTGTTGCCGAAAAGAATGTATCTTATTTATGATTTTTGGATGGTAATTATATATAACCAAAGATATATTGAAAATACATATAAAAAATATTTGAGACTTTGGATTGATTATAATCAATCCAAAATCTCAAATATTTTGTATATGTATTCTCAATATATCTTTTGTAATATATAATTGCCATCCAAAAATCATGGCTAAGTTCTAAATAACGGTGAACAGGCTGGCGTTCCAGACCGCCTGAAGGAGACTTTCCTCAGCAAATACGGTAGGTCCCAACTAGACGACCTGAGAGAGCTCCTGAACACTCCGAAAATGGGAGGTAAGAGTCCTACTTCTTTCTTAACGCATCTGAAGGACCTTATTAGGGTAAAAGTTGCTCAAACCGAACTTTTTAGCCCTCTCCTCACGGAAATTTTCATGGGAGGAGTCCCAGAGGGTATCAGGCCATTTATACTAGGCTCGAGCGCCATGAGCATTGATGAGATTGCTATAGCCGAGGTCAAATTATACAAGAGTCCTTATGTGAATTGGGGCAACGGCCAAACTCACGGCGTATTTAACAATAATCTTTCAATTTATCGGGTTCGGGGAACGGCTAGGAAGATGTATAGCGTACGCCAATGCAGGCGAGTGGCTTAAAAACTTCGTTTGAATGAGTCTTTTTGGGGACTCAGGATGGTCGAGTGGATTCGCCGTTGGCTAACAGTGGTCCAGCTACGCGGGAAGCTGTTCGCAACTCGCCTACGCTATTATTTTTTCTTTGCCCATTTTCATACTTCCTTCTATCTACAATGGTGCCCAGACCCGGCAGGGAAAGCGTTAGCCCTTGGATAACATTTCCAAACGCGCTCTCTTCATTTCTTAAAAATACGCTCCGCTTCTAGGAGGGGGGTTGTATAGCGTACGAGAAGTGCAGGCGAGCGGCTTAAAAGCTTCGTTTGAATGAGTCTGTTTTGAGACTCAGGATGGCCAAGTGGATTCTCCGCTGGATAACAGTGGTCCAGCGACGCGGGAAGCTGTTCCCAACTCGCCTAGTCTTATTTTTTTCTTTTTGCCTCTTCTCCTACTTCCTTCTATCTACAGATGTGAGCCGACATCCAGCGGCTAAAGCTGCAGCGGGAATCACAGAGCGAGCACGGACACGGGTTTGGCGATCTAAGGCGCAGGTCCCGCTCTGGTTCACAAAAGAGAAACCAACGAGGGGATCCCGATGCAAAAGGTGAGAGGCAGCAAACTTTTCAACCTCATTCTTGTGCCCATTCCTATAACCTTCCACACCCTAAGGGTATATGCTGGTATCATCAAAGGTACGGTCACAACGCTGTGCACTGTACACAGCCTTGTAAACACCGTTATGTTTGTTTCTTCACATACTGCGTTAAGTAGTCTCCCAAAGCACAACGTTTCCTTTTCCATCTCAACCAACTCAGTGGTGCTGGTATCATAACCAATATGGTGCACAAGCCGTAAAATCTTTACAGCCTTGCACATATTTACAACCAGTAAATCCACCTAATATCAACTCTCCACTCCCCGCACATCAATCTTCATCTCAAAACTCCTCTAATGTTCACTTTTCATCACGAAACTCTCGAAATCCTCAATCAAATCTTCATTCCTCAAATTCTTCAGTTTTCTCACTTCACTCAACTCAACCACTTTCTTCGATTCGTCAAATTTCAATTTTCCAACTTTCAAATTTTCGCATGCTTTAAACTAACAACTCAAGGGATAAACGATAAACGGGTCAACATCTACCACCTGCACCTCACTTCACTTATTCAGGTAGGTCCTCACTTTTGCATTTTGACCCACACTCAATCCTCACTTCATATCGTACCAATTTATTCTTCACTCATACAGCTTCAATGGCAGCACGCCATCATTCCATTCGACATTCATACAGTGCTATGGCAACACGCCACCGCCTCATCAGCATTCAAACAGTGCTATGGCAACACGCCATAAATCCATACAGTGCTATGGCAACACACCATCAATATATTCAGCACCCACATAAACTATTGCAACATGCCATCACTTCACTCACACACAGCTATGACAACACGTCGTCAATTCTCTCGCACTCACATAATGCTATTGCAACACGCCTGAAACCCGCTTATACCAAAAATGTTCATCTATCACCTTATTCTCCTCCTCCTACTATACCCCTTTATGGTACAGTAGTCCCCAAAACAACCTCAACCACACCCTTTTAACCACCCCTGCTACTCCAACTCCACCTTCCGTTTTGCTGCCTCCTCATCTTTTGTTGCAGGAACCCTCGTCGGCAGAAGTGGTCAGTCAGCCGCAAATCTCTCCCCCCTGATCACTCTGTCAGCGGACAACGGGACTCAAGACTTCCACATCCCACTTGACGCCATCTCGGAACAAACCAACAAGCAGATCACCTTCGCTCTATGAGTCTTCTCTCGTGTTGGTGCCTCGTCTAACGCTACTGGCACTGCCAGAGCGAATCTGTGCCCTCGCAGCCTAACCAATGGCACTGTCACACGCTCCGGTCGCGTAGCCAGAAGGCCTCGGCGGAAGCGGGTCTTAAATCAAAAAAGGGAGAGGGTAATTTTCTTAAGGGGAGAGTGTAATAGCAATGCCTCTGGCATTCCTATAAAATATTACTTGTATCAATATTCCATTGCATCGATTTAAATATTACCATTACCTAATATCATTTTAACGTAATGCACCTTGTGCATAAATATTAGCATACTGTGTATAGGGTATAGAAGTGCGTACACACTACACACTAACTTATACTCTATAAATGTTAATGAGAGAATTATTGAATAAAATTATTCTGAAGAAAATTCCAGTTCTCGGCGAAGGGCGAGTTTAGGCTTAATGACTTTTACGGGAAAGAGTTTGAGAATAGATAAATAAAGCAAGGATTTATAAAAGATATATATTATTATTATTATTATTATTATTATTATAGATTACAAGGAATTTTTATTTAGAATATTTAGATTAGGTTGAATTAACACTAATTTGGACAAGTTACAATATATATATATATATATATATATATATATATATATATATATATATATAGTTCGTCGTGAATGAAAGTACGGAGGTAATTAGTCGAAATTACGAAGATTGGAATAATATTAATGGGAAATAATGACAAGAACAATTAATATTTATGCACCTTGTGCATAAATATTAGCATACTGTGTATAGGGTATAGAAGTGCGTACACACTACACACTAACTTATACTCTATAAATGTTAATGAGAGAATTATTGAATAAAATTATTCTGGAGAAAATTCCAGTTCTCGGCGAAGGGCGAGTTTAGGCTTAATGACTTTTACGGGAAAGAGTTTGAGAATAGATAAATAAAGCAAGGATTTATAAAAGATATATATTATTATTATTATTATTATAGATTACAAGGAATTTTTATTTAGAATATTTAGATTAGGTTGAATTAACACTAATTTGGACAAGTTACAATATATATATATATATATATATATATATATATATATATATATATATATATATATATATATATATAGTTCGTCGTGAATGAAAGTACGGAGGTAATTAGTCGAAATTACGAAGATTGGAATAATATTAATGGGAAATAATGACAAGAACAATTAGTTAAATGGTTATTATAATAATATTTTGCTAGGCAACTTGTGTTAGTGGTAACGAAGTAAATGTAATTTGTAGTTAATTAAAATCAGGAATCACGAAACAAATAATTTGCATGAAGGAAAATTTGGGAGTGATTGTAATGGTAGCTAATAGAGTCACGAATTGTGGGTAAATGTAATTGTAACTAAATAAAATCACGATGGTTAAAAGGGAAAATGTATGAGAGTCTAGAAAGGAAATGTAAGGAATTAGACAGTGATTTTGTTTGTGAAACCTAAGGATTAAATGGAGAGAGAATTTAACTGACCTTGACGATCTGGTGATGGCAAGACAACGAGTGAATATTTTGTCTCCCATGCGGAATATTTGGAAGCGTTAATACGTGTGTGTAAATGTTTCCAAAAATGTTGCCAATTGTTTTTGAATCAGACTTTTTACACACATATATATATATATATATATATATATATATATATATATATATATATATATATATATATATATATATATATATATATATATATATATATATATATATATATAAGAGGCTTTCAATAAGGTCGCTCGATTTTTAAATGCAAATAAAATAAGTTGTGTGTGATATATGCACCCAATTTATTTTAAATTTGAAAGTACATTTTATAGCATTAAGTGTGTAATATGACGTCGTTCAAATATCCGCTGGGGCTTCGCTTGGTGGAACGTATTCGGGAGGCCAAATTTTCGATGACTTTGTCGCATAAATTTGGCTGAATTTGCTTGATGGTGTTCGTTATGTTGACTTTGAGGACATTAACTGTTTGCAGATTATTCACATAGACCTTCGATTTAAGGTGGCCGCAAAGAAAGTAGTCTAATGGAGTTGAATAGCATGATCTCGGTGGCCAGTTGACGTCGCTGCCACGCGAGATGACCCTGCCCTGAAATCGCTGGTGCAAAATGTCTATCGTGGTGTGTGCAATGTGGCACGTAGCGCCGTCCTGTTGGAACCACATGTCGTCAGTATCAATATCAGGCATATAACCCAGTTAAGGCCACAAGAAGATGCTTATCATTGATCTGTAGGTCTCGCCGTTGACGGTTATGGCAATCCCATCTTCGTTCTCAAAAATATACGGACCGATGATTCCGTTAGACGAAAATCCGCACCAAACAGTGACTTTGTTGGGATGCACTTGGTGCTGGTATATCTCATGTGGATTGTTTTTGTTTCAAATCCGACAATTTTGCTTGATCACAAATCCATTCATTCAAAAATGAGCCTCGTCGCTGTGGGCTGCGATGAGGATAGAAATCACGTAATACGCGGAACGTTTGTCGAAAGGAGCACTGATTTTGATAATAATATTTGATGATTTGCACACGCTGTTTAACGCTATAACCTTCTATCGTGACTTGCCAAGCACTACTGAACAGTTCACAGTGTAGTTGCCAGATGTGGCTTTAACAACATGGCCACTATCGCCTGACAAAGCTCGAGCGTCCTTGTCGAAAGACGTTATATATATATATATATATATATATATATATATATATATATATATATATATATATATATATATATATATAAATATTATAAATAATAGTATCAAATTTTATTGTTATTTATATCATCACTAACTCTATAGTTTAAGAAGGGGATTTTTTCTAGTATTTGAATAATAATTTCATCTTAGTTTGTTATGACATTTTTTTTTTACCAAAGTTATTTCTACTAATCCTTTTATGATATAAAAAACAAAACAAAATGGTGAAGTTCAGAAATAAATATAGGTATCGAAATTTTTTTATAATTTTTTAAAACCCAAAGAATTACAAATGGTAAAGTTCATAGGATTTATTTTTATATATCTTCTTTTTCTATAACTATATTTTAGCAACGTGATATTTTGAAAGGGGAAAAATTTAGTTTAGAGTTCCATTTTAAAATTAATCTTAGTAGCGACGCCCAAGCTTTTCCCTACGGGGGCAGTGGCGAAGCCATTGCCTGATATATATATATATATATATATATATATATATATATATATATATATATATATATATATATATATATATATATATATATATATATATATATATATATATATTTGTAGCTGCAGAGCTGCTACAAATATCGCCCCCCCCAAGAGAGTTACTCGCCCATCCAAAAAAATCCAAACATGGAATATAAATTTTCAATTCAGATATCGACGAGGTCTCCTAACAACGCAGCCAGAACGTACCATGGTGCCATATGGTTGATTTCGATCATAAGGACACAATTGACTGGCAGTGCCAATCAATTGCGGTGAAACACTGTCGCGCGCGAGGGCAGTCGGGCGAAGGACATCCGTTCTGTTCCCCCCAAACTGGCGTCTGACGGGGGCTGGCCGTTGTGAGACTGGCTTTTCGCTGCTGACGAGGGCTCCTGTAACAAAATGGGATGCGGCAGCAATCGGAAAAGAGAATTGGGTGTTGGTGAACGGTTTGTAGGAGGGTTTTGAAGAAAAGTATGAGAAACCATTGGATCACTAACAGTCATAGTGGGAGGAGAAGACAGTAGCTGTTCAAGATGAACGGACTCTATAAAGGCGGGTTTCAGACGATCGATGTGGACAGTATCCTGATTGGTGCCAAACTGTAGTACAAAGAATTTCGGCTTCCTGAAGATGACGAGAAAGGGTTCGTCATAGACTGGTTGCAAGGAAGGTCGAATTGAGTCGTGACGGACAAAAACGTGAGAATAAGTTGCCATCTCCTTTGGGCGGTCGGCTTAACTTCCGATATCGCCCGTACTAAATTACGTACGTATGCAGCAGGATGAACATTATATGATAGAGGACGGTCAGAAGAAGAAAAAAATTGACCAGGAAGACGAAGTTGAGTACCATAGACAAGTTCCGCCGCAGAGCAAGCCAAATTCTCCTTCAAGGATGCACGAATGCCCAGGAGAATTAAGGGTAGCTTGTCCGCCCAAGTGAGGTTGGGATCAGTGGAGCGTAAGCTTGCTTTGAAATTCCCGTGCAACCGTTCGACCTTGGCGTTGTTTTGGGGATGACAGCTAGTGGTACGAAGACGAAAAGAGCCAAACACTGATATTAGTTCATCCCATTTGTAGGATTCAAATTGGCTACCGCGATCAGTCATGATCGTTGAGAGAACACAAAAATGAGCAACCCATGTTGAGACGAAAGCTCGAGTTACAGTGAAAGCTCTGATGTCCCAGATAGGAACTGCCTCTGGCCATCGAGTAAAACCGTCGATCATGGTGAGAAGATAAGTGCAACCACGTGAAAATGGCAGATGATAAACCATATCGATGTGAACGGCGTCAACGCGTGCCGATGGAAGAGGAAAAGCAGCCAGAGGGGACTTCGTGTGGCGTTGAACCTTTGCGCGTTGACAAAGCAGACATGCGCGGGCCCATTTGGCCACGTCGGTGTTCATGCCTGGCCACATATAACATTGTGTAATGAGCTTGCGAGTTGTTCGAATACCAGGATGGAAGAGACCGTGAGTTTGGTCAAAAATGTGCCGATGGTAAGCGAGAGGATTGAGTGAACGAGGACAGTCAGGCAACGAATAGTCAACCAGGATGCACCTGGAAGGACTGTCCGGCTAGTCAATTTCTCGAACGACGAGTTGAGAAGAGTGACGCAGTGTTTGCGTGTCTTCATCTTGTTCCTGGGCGAACGCTATTGTCGCATGATCGATGGGCGCATTATGGGACAGTTGTGTGCCCAAAATCGATGAAACGCGAGAGGGAGCGTCCGGAACGACGTTTGATGAACCAGGAACGTAGCGAATATCGTTTTTCATCTGCAGGATGAAGCCAAGATGACAGGAATCAACGGCCGAGTGCACATCAGAGGTGCTACTAGCGGCAAGCGCACCAACCAACGGCTTGTGGTCGGTAAAAACAGTAAATTCACGCCCTTCCAAGTATTGGCGGAAGTGGCAGAGGGCGAGGCAAACACTTAGGAGTTCGCGGGAAAATGTACTGTACTTCTGTTGAGAAGGAATAAGTGCTTTGGAGAAGAAAGCGAGCAGGTTGCCAAGAGTCACCACCCTTCTGCTGCAACGTCGCACCAACATGGGTGGCGTACGCGTCCGAAGCAACGCTTATGGAAGCTCCTGGGCAAGAATGGGCCAGGGAAACAGCGGAAGCCATAGCCTCTTTCGTGCGAGAGAAAGCGTCGCACGCTTCAGAAGACCAGGATAAAGGAAGATCCTGTTTGGATTTTGAAAACAGATCGTAGAGAGGTTGCATGATGTTAGAAATGTTGGGAATGAATCTGTGGTAAAAGTTTACCATTCTATAAAATCTACGAAGTTGCTTGAGTGAAGAAGGTCGGGGAAAATCCCCAATAATTGCAACTTTATTCTCGAGAGGCCGAATTCCGTCAGGGGAGATGTAGTATCCCAAAAAGAGAGTTGCGTGACACCAAAAAGACAATTAGAAGTGTTGAGTACGATACCATACTCTTCTAAACGAGCGAAAACCTGACGAAGGTGAGAGAGTTGTTCCTTTAAAGACGAAGATGCTATCAGGAAGTCATCTATGTAGCAAAATACGAAGGGAAGACCTCTCAGAACCTAATCCATAAACCGTTCGAAGGTCTAACCACTATTACGAAGACCGTAAGGCATTCGCTTCATGACGAAGGAACTGAATGGCGTGGTGTAGGCTGTCTTTGGGACGTCATCTGGGTTAGAGGGATTTGGTTGAAAGCACGAACCAAATCGAGTCGAGAAAAGATTGAACAACCGAAAAGAGCAGAATTAAAATAAGACATGTAAGAAAGAGGATATCTATCTGGAATGGTACAATCATTGAGTCGCCTGTAATCACCCACAGCCCTGAACTCACCCGGCAAAGACTTCGACATTACGTGTAGCGGTGAAGCGCAGGGAGATGTAGATGGAAAAGCTATTCCGGCCTCTACCATAAACTTGAACTCCTGCTTCATTAGAGCAAGTCTATCCGGGGCCAGTCGACGGGGAGGTGAAAATACAGGCCTTCTTGTCGTCTCTATTCTATGAACCACATCGTGCTTGATAAGCCTGTCCTTTGAAGGTGGCAGACTAAGGCCAGGAAATTCCCGCAGAAGTTGTTGGACGTGTGGGGCAGTTGTAGTGAGACGAACAGACAGGAGAGAACTCTGAGAAGGAAAAAAACAAACAAACCAGAAACGGTCAGAGTAGTGGTTCTGTCTACAAGCTTGCGATTGCGAGAATCGACCAAAAGGTCGTGAGCCGAAAGGAAATCGAGGCCCAAAATTGGAATGTCGACTTCGGCGACGATGAAGGTCCATGGAAAAACACGACGTAACCCAAGAGAGATCTCGAGGTTACGCCTTCCATATGTCCTTATATCCGAAGAGTTAGCTGCTTTAAGGACAAGGTCAGACAGGAAAGCTTTGTCATCCGGAGATGTTGGAATGGCACTGCATTGAGCACCGATGTCAACCAAAAATGAAAAACTTGAAAGTGGGTCGTAAATACTAAAAGGAGGATCGACCTGAGAAAAAACTGAGCTTGCAGAGGTTTTTAGTTTAAAGGATTATGCTGGGCTGGTGAGCTTAAAATTTGGGTAATAGAACCCGTAGAGTTTTTTCGCGTTGGAGGTTAGTACAATTAGGGCATGTGAATGAATTTGAGTTGAAAAACGAACATGATATTGGTACGTGCATGGGTGTAAGCATTTTTCTACCTTTGCACCAAACCTGCAATGGTATCAGCACCAATTTGAAAGGTGGGGAAAAGAAACTTAAGCAGCATGATTTGTTGGAGGGTGAAAATTTTGCGAATAAGGATTAAGTGAAGACTGAGGATTAAATGCGTGGTAGAAGCTACAAGGCGGTACACAACGTACGGCGTTGTTGCCATATTTAGAATGATACCAGCAGAGACCCTGAGAATTATCCTCAGGATAGGTGGAATTGGGTCGAGAAGGAAAGTGATTCTGGCATGCCTTACCTCTTGAGCTGGAGTTCCCTCGTGGTTTCTTTTTCGGGAGGAAGAAAGGTATCGGCCTCCCCCTCTACCCTGATCACGACTGTGCTCTCGCTGCACCCCTTGTCGCACCTTTAGGGCACGAAGATCGCTCTCTATCCTCTCCAACACAGCAGCAAGATCCTGGGCCGGGGGGGGGGCGGGGGGACTTACGTGCGAGTTCTAGTCGGTTGTCTGAAGACTCCCTCGGTAAACGAACCTGTGAAATAGACACATTTGAACATGGTTCTTGAGAGATTGAAATAGTCCCACAGCTTACGTATGGATTATCGAACAACTCATCGGCTGCCTTTGCCATTTGCTCCACATTAGTGGGTGATGTCATCAGGATGAGTAGCCTAATATTTTAAGGAATCCCACGCATAAATATTTCTGTGAGCAGGGAGGCGAAAAATTCTAACTGAGCTTCCTTAGTTCGAATTAAGTCATTTAGACGCTCCAGAATTCGTTGGGACGCCGGTCACCCATATACTGAGTATTTAAAAGCATCCTTAGATCTTCGACTTGTGATATCCCAAACTCCTCCCTAAAATCCTCTTTTAATTTGTCTCAAGCCCCACTTCTACCACTTTCTAGCAAGATGTTTTTAAAAAGTGAAAAGATATTTAATGGTAAATTTTGAGTGATGCAGAAAATCCGGTTTTATTCAGAGATGGCGTGATGCATCATTATAATCTTTGGCATTTCTAACCAGGCAAAGGGGTTGCCCGAATCATATTTTGGGAGGACAATCGAGGAATGAAGGAATCGAGATCGATCTTCTTGCATGGAGGACGAATGATGAAGGATGCTTGCGGAAGTAACATTAGAGATACTCGTATTAGTGGAAGCAGTAAAGCCAACCTGCGATGTCGTAATGATGTGAGTTGTCAACGAAGCTGTTGCTGTAACCATCGTGGTTCTTAACTAGTATGAGGTGTGTGTATCGTGAAGTTCCGAGAAAAATATGGGGTTGATAATATATTGAATAGGTTAGAAAAAAGGAGGATGTACAATTATTGAATGGATTGAGTTAAAAAATTAAACGGAGGAAAAACGATGAGACTCAGCGGACAAAATTTCCGAGCTGGAAGTTTAACTCAAAATGGCCACTGTCTGTTTACGACGGCGAATATTTTATATAAAATTTTGTAACTAGAAATACAACGGGACGGGCCCTAATTTTATAGGGTATGGAAGTGCGTATGCATAATACTGTAGCCTATATAGCACAATACACACTAACTTATACTTTATAAATGTTAATGAGAGAATTATTGAATAAAATTATTCTGAAGAAAATTCCAGTTCTCAGCGAATGTCGAGTGTAGGCTTAACGACTTTTACGGGAAAGAGTTTGGGAATGGATAAATAAAGCAAAGATTTATAACAAAATATATTATTATTATTATAGATCACAAGGAATTTTTATTTAGAATATTTTGATTAGGTTGAATTAACACTAATTTGGACAAGTTACAAAATATATATATAGTTCGTCGTGAATGAAAGTACGGAGGTAATTAGTCGAAATTACGAAGATTGGAATAATAACTATGGGCAATAATGACAAGAACAATTAGTTAAATGGTAATTATAATAATATTTTGCGAGGCAACTTGTGTGAGTCGTAATGAGGTAAATGTAATTTGTAGCTAATTAGAATCAGGAATCACGAAATAAATAATTTCTATTAAAGTATAATTTGGGTGTAATTGCAATGGTAGCTACTAGAATCACGAATTGCTGGTAAATGTAATTGTAACTAATTAAAATCACGATGGTTAAAAGGGGAAATGATGTATGAGTGTCTGGAAAGGAAATATAAGGAATTAGACAGTGTTTTTGTTTGTAAAACCTAAGGATTAAATGGAGAAAGAATTTAACTGACTTGATGACTTGGTGGTGGCGAGGCAACGAGTGAATATTTTTTCTCCCATGCGGAATATTTGGAAGCGTTAGTACGTGCGTGTAAATGTTGCCAAAAATGTTGCCAATTGTTTTTGAATCAGACTTATATATATATATATATATATATATATATATATATATATATATATATATATATATATATATATATATATATATATATATATATATATATATATTAAGAAAAATGGTATAAAATTTATTGTTATTTATATATATTTTTGTAGCTGCAGAGCTTCTACATTGTGTAAAAAAAAAGCCAGAAGAATTTCAATTAGATCATCTGTAGATTCAGTGAGGTATAATAAGCAAAAACAATGGAGTGCTAAAGGAAAGTCATATTATTCCTGGTGTCATCAATGTGGGAACAAAACTGTCTATATTTGTAAGATGCGGATTTGTCAGTTTTCCTTGAATACATAGAAGCATTCCACAGGAAAAATTAAATATCTTTTATTTTCTTAATTTATAAAGTCGGCATTTTTTGTAAAATAGCATTTTCTTTTACTTTATAGCAAATGGCAACATTAGTTGCCAGGCCATAATTGATATTTTTTTTGTTAAAATATAGTTAGCTCCTACCATGAATTCTCTAAATAAACTAAATTGCCTTAAAAAAATATATTTATACTACCATCCTTCCAATTAGGACGATTGTATTTCTATCACATTTCCCATAACATTTACCAGAGAAGATTCAAGGTTTTCAAAGTTGGTGCCCGATAAATTACAGGTATTAACTACGTATGGATAAAGGTTTTGCAAATGTAGATGAATAAACCGAAAGTCATCATCAGATACCTTATAGGGGTGTGTGGTGGGCACAGGAAAACGGTTGGCTAAATGTTCACCGGCAGAGGTCAATTTGGCCCATTTTTACTTAACTTCAACGTAGCGCTTTTGGGGTACTGAGTTACTGGGTGTTGACCTTGGGCTGACTCCAATTTGGGGAAGATTATCCTCTCGCTTGATTTTAGTGATGTAAGCTGGGGAGGAGGATCTGTTGATTACCCCTAGGAAAAGGAAATCTTGAAAGACGGATTCGAGGACTCTTTATTGGGCGGATAGCTCAGTAGGCTTAGGCGCAATGAATTCGATTAAACGCATGTCGGGTATTTGAGGAAGGCCTACTAATGTTTGGGTCTACTTTGGCCTACTCCTTCTCGAAGCCTTCCCTTGGTGTCTAATTAAGATAGTAATTAATGTGTCGAAAGTCGTAGGCGTGGCCCACTGGTAGCCAATGATGCGGTTAAGCCCGAACCAGGTCTAACCGATAGAAAACCGCTTTCTTATGAAGATGATTTGCCATACTCTGGATTCTTAGCAAAGGATACCTGTCCGGTTTCGTAATCGCGTTTAGTGATCGAAAATCGCCAACCAAACTGTAATCGACTGGGGTCTTCTTCGAAATCATGTGCGACCCAGACTAGGAATAACTATTTCCACCTGTTGATCACCGTGAACCTTTATTTTACCGTCATTGGTAGTTGCAATGTTCACACTGGACTCTCTCATTTCATACGACCGCACCAGCCTGACCGAAATTATAGACACACTTGCCCCTGTATCGATTAGGAATTCACATTTCTTATTATATAATTTTGCAGTAACAGTGAGCAAGGTTGGCATGCCAGCAGTCGCATTCAGAACGGCATACCGTTTTAATTTTCCGATGGGGCCGGCGAGGATGGCTTGGAGAATGGTTGCATTTGCACGTCTTCACTTCCGCTTTAACCACTACACCAAGGTCGTAATCCCACTGGAATATTTCTCGCGCTATTAGGACTATATTTACGACTGCTATCAGGGTACGCACCCATAGCCACTGAACGCGAACTGTTTGAATATTGTATATGGTTAGCCTGATTACCAGTCCTATCATTCACACTTAACGCACCTATATTAGGAAATGAGTTAGTACCACTTTCATTTCTGACACCACTATCTACACTGAAACACTGTGATTTGTAAAACGGCATTAGGTGATCCCAGAGTTTTCCTACTTGGTCGAGGGTTAAATCATTTTGGGTGGTGATGATAGGCGCGATGTTCGGAGGCAGGGACTGGATGAACTTGTGCCTCACTAGTTCTTCCCCAACTCCAACTTGCAGTGTCGTTTTCCTTAAGTCTTTTAGATTAACCGATGGTCGACCAATAAGTGGAGATGATGCTATGAGCTGGAACAATTCCGGTTTGGTCCTCTCAAAAAGTCCAACCACTTGTGACTTAAGAAGTTGATAATTCTGCGACACTAAAACTGTAACTGGAAGGTGGTCGACAGTTTCGGGAGGTAGCGCAGCCAGGATCTGAAAGAATTTCGTCTCTTCCCGCGTATTAATTCTTGAGATGTGAAATTGGGCATCTACTATCTTGAACCATCCCGATATTGATGTTTCATGAAAAACGAGTGGTTTGATGGTGATTGCATTGGCGACCTCTGTTTTTCTGAGCTCCGCTCGTTGCTCGTCCCGTGAGTCCATTTTCCGATGCCTCTCCTTGTTCCATCTAAATGGGTCATTAGTTTATAAGGTTTTGTTTTATTTTGTTTATTTTTTAGTGTTGTAGTTGTTGGTGGTCAGGAGATGGTTTGCAAAAATGTTCACCAGAAGAGGTCGACTTGAGAATTTCCATCCATGTGCTAACATGACCCAATGCTGCTTAACTTCGACGTAGTGCTAATGGGGAACTCAGTTACTGGGCGGTCAACCTTGGGCTGACTCCAATTTGGGAGAAGATACTCGTCTCCCTGGATTGTAGTAATGCAGGTTGGAAAGAGGACCGGTAGATTGCCCGCAGGAAAAGGAAAACTTGGAAGACGGATTCAAGGACTCTTTATTGGGTGGAGAACTCGGGAGGCTTAGTCGCAATGAATGCGATTAAACGTGTGTCGGGTATATGAGGCAGGGCTACTATTTGGGTCTACTTTGGCCTACGCTTCCTTGATAACTGACTACTTGCTTATTGTTCTTTTCTGATTTTTACTTTCTGTCCGACTGTCCTTGAATGCATTGGAGTCTACCCAAGACGGTATTTAATGTGTCGAAAAAAGTGGCCAACTGTTAGCCAATGATACAGTCTCGGCGGAAGTTACTCGACTCGGTGTTTATTTGTGTGTACACGGAGATAGAGAGAATATTTATCTCAAATTTCGAGAATAAGATTTTGTGTTAGACGGGCATGTGAGAATAAATAAAATCTGCGTCTTCCCTTTTCCTAGCTCGGTACGTTTGATAATAATGTTAACACAGCTTCTTTTTTTTCGCCTCCCAGAACCTTGATTTAGCCCCAAAAAGGTTTGTACAGATATCGCAAGAGGCGCCCGGATGCGTTTGAACCGCGTGTGTGCGTGTAGTGTATATGCGTGTGAGTGTGTAAGCGTGTGAAAGATTCTCGAATTCATTCTTCTTATAGCCTTTAAAAGTAGAGTATAAATTATCATTTACATGAACAAATGTTACATCTTATTATTTACATGACAAAATGTTGTATATTATTATTTACATGACCAAATGCTATATATATATATATATATATATATATATATATATATATATATATATATATACACTATTTATTGTCCAAATACTATACAATTTTAGTTGATTAATTGCATTTTGCATAATTATTTGCGTGATCATTCCAAGACTTCATAAGAAACATAAATAGCACTCATTTTGAGGCTTCATTGTTAATCCTATTTCACCTTGCAATGGGGTAGTACAATAGAATGTTCAAAAAAAGCACATGCGCAACATTATGCTTTGTTAATTTAGAAAAGGCAACCATGCTAAGTTATTGGCAAAATGTTTGTATCAAGTATATGGTGCATGAACAATTAGAGTGAACCATTTCCAAAGATTGTTTCTAAATTTTGGCTCTGTAAGATGAACCTCTTTCAAGACGACTAATGGCGTTTGACCTTAATCGTTTGAAAATACAGTGGAAGAAAATCCAATTATAACTGTCGATCACTTTTCTAAAAAACGAATTTAAACTCATTCTATTGTGCATCGTCATGTAAAGATTTTACGATTTGAATTTTCAGGAGCTGTCAGAGGTCCACTTGTAAAAAGGACTCAACGTTTGTTCATCTCTCCTTTCTCGAATAAAAAGTGAACCATTTCTTTAGTAGAGTTGATATAGGAGATCAAAAGTAAATTATGTAGAATATTATTAAACGCATTAGACAATGGATCACTCTTGGAGGGAGGGAAAATAAAGCCCCATGGGCATCATCTAAGGAAGATTCTTTTGTTGGGATATAATGGCATAATTCGTTTAGAACTTCTAAACCCAAATCACATTATTGTAGAGACCGGTGTGTACGTCCAAAATAGGACACACGCGAGAGTCGCCACACATACATAAGGTACAGAGAGAGAGAGAGAGAGAGAGAGAGAGAGAAGTAAATTTAGCGCCGTTTACGAGAATGTCACACGGTAGTAAACGGACCACAATTATCTTTGTTAGAGTTCGTCGAGGCAATCTTAGGCAAACATTATAATCAAAACAGAATCCATAATGAACTTTCACGTGCCCAGTGTAGAGGGCTTCCCAAAGGAGAACACTTGCAAACGTAATAGGAAGAGCACAATTCGATGCAGCCGACAGGGGGCAGCGACAACGCTGGCAGGAATCAATGGCATAAAAAGCACCATGCACGAAGGAATCCAGTACGGGTCTCTAAAATGAACGTAAAATTATGTGACGGACAACGATTCAACGGACCAATCAGGCAGAATTCTTGCAACAGAATAACTTAAAAGGGCTCACAGCACCATTTATATCCTTCAGTCCGAGGGGGGAAAAAGTAGTGGAGCACAAAGGGGGGAGGGGGGAGTCGCGTCCCCTACGCAAATTAGACTGGTAAGTTACAGAAGTTTAGGCTAAAAATGGTAGCCTCGAAGCGGGTCGACCTGCGATAAACACCGTTAATCGCAATTCTTCGCAATTAGATAACTCCCGAAATACCGGTGTTCTACCCTTGTGTGGTCTATCCCCATTCTCCGGGCTATTTACTCCGTCGCTAGAATAAGACCGCCCCTCCGCTTAGGGCACCCCACTTAAAAAGGAGAAGCAATAATCAATGAAAGAAGAGTGCCATTTTATAAGAGAACGGGAGACCTTATAAGGGAAGCAGTGGCGTCATTTCAGGTTTCCTTTGGGGTGGGGGCAAAGGTCGAGAACTTATGATATGGGTGGGGTGGCGAGCGAAACAAGTCCTATCCTCCCATCTTTTAGCATTTTGAAGCCATATAAGAGCTGGATTGAGTTGAATAAAAGAGCAAGCAGGTGTGCCATACCCACCCACATCATATACATATATTCATCACAAACAACTGTTAGGATTAAATTCCAAGGGAAAATATACTGTCTGTACAAGTGTGTCCATTTTAATTACCACTATCATTAATATACAATGTAGCAAATACTTACACAATAATCAGTATAAATGATAGAACCAACATTATTTAGTTAAGAACAAATTTAAACAAAAGAAAGGAAACCATTTACCAATAGCAAAGGATTCCTCCCAAAAAATCTATAATTGCATCATATTAAAAAAAGTGTCATTCAGGTAATTTAATCTCGCATATACATTAAAAATATCATAAATATGATAATAAAGTAACTGGTTTGACCTTTTTGGCCCATCTAGAGAAAAGGGTAGTGACGAGGCTTCCGATGAGCAAAATCATCTACTAGCTCCTCGAGATCAAAAGACTTGACTATACTCTTGTCAGTTGTGCATTAGGCTGAGCTTACCGAAGGTGCCTGGGCAATCTGGGTAAGTCAATGTGTAGGCTTTCTGTTTTACGCGAAGTATCGAGTCTATAGGCAGTAGGACTTAGGCGAATAAACGCATTCTGTAACTCTACTAAGTGAATTAATTAGTAATGAGTGTCTCTCTCTCTCTCTCTCTCTCTCTCTCTCTCTATATATATATATATATATATATATATATATATATATATATATATATATATATATATATATATATATATATGTGTGTGTGTGTGTGTGTGTGTGTGTCGTCTCCAATGGGCATGACCTTGACTTGTCCGTGGGGCGGACACAGTGATCTAGTTTGTTCGTTATTTCGACCGTTGAGCGGAGTTTAAGACAGCTCTCTGTACCTGTTGTGTCTACATATTTCCCATAGATTTATCTTTATTATATGGAATCGCTTGTTGGAGATCTCTGTAAAATTTCTCTGGTCAAAGCCTTTATTTATTCAGCTTGTCTTGTAGTCTTTCGTCTGCTGATAAATATTCCTGTCGTGGTATTGCAAGGACCGAGTTGGTGTGCGTACGTATAGGTTTGTTACGTACTTCAAAAACTCCTTAATTACGTTTTCTCTAAGAGTGCTATATTTTATTTTATTACATTATTTTAATCTTTGAGGATTTCTAGTGCTATGCTCAGCGTTTCGAGGATTGAATTAATACTTCTAAGAAAAATATATATTTAATTACAAAATGAAAAACAGTGAAATCTAACAAAACAAACTATACAGCTATGAATTAAACGAGTTTAAGTGAGAATTACTAATTTAACCAAATAAATATGAAGTAATGGTTGACCCAAAGCTCACTTTAATATTGGACGTTAATTGACCTTCAAAATAATAGAATTTCTTAACCTTTAAAACAACCACACGTGACTCTGACTGGAGACTGACCTTGGCCTTGAATTTTTATGTAGACGAAAGAATCTTTTTGTGGTCAGATGCGTGGACGTGTTCACAGACACGTCCAGCTGTTTGGCTGACGCGGGGACAGGCTTGAAGCAACAGGTGATTTCGGTACGGGCGACGGATAGCGTTAAGCATGTTGTCTTAGTCAGATTTTTTAAACAACAGGACCATTAAGGTATGCTCTTTCCAATCTCCTGGTTAATCTTCGAATGGTTCGCACTGACGAGCGATGAGCAAACAATTGAATCCTTAGACGAATGGGGGTGTTTGAAAGAGAGTTCACTTTAGGGTATTCCTCAATGGCGAGGACTATCTCTGGTTTTTGTTGTAACCCGGGATAGGGGGTTTCTTTGACGAGAGATGATTGAGCTTGATCCTCAATACATAAAAAAATAGGTGTGACCACCAGCAACGGGCTCAGCATGAGTTTCTTCTGTGTTCCTTTCTTTTAAATGTGGAGCACTGTGCCGGAATTCGTCGTGTCAATCGCTAACTCGATTTTTCTCGTTCTTCTACAGTTATCTGCCTATATACTTCACCAACCCCTTGGGGGTAGGTGAATGGGGAGGGTGAGGTCTTAGGAATTAGCCCTCCTCCTTTAACAGCTCTTCTCCGAGCGTCTTTCATTTAGCCCTAAAGGCAGCTTCTGGCTTTTGGTCGCCGCTCCTCTAATTTCGTATATGACGCGAAATTGGATCCCAGCTCTTAGGAGAAATATTGCCGGTTTAACCAATGTTATGCTCGCCGAACTCGAAATTTGATGATTCGTGCACCTCGTGGTTGTGGGAGGCCTTTATGGTGGTCTGCGGGGCGAGGGGAGAGAGAGGGTAGGGGTTAAGTAATCGGATTACGCTGCCAAATGCCAGGACGTTGCGGTGACCGAACAGGGCCTCTGTTTTTAGGGTGGGATATCGATTTCCCTACATTCCTGCCTTCGAAGATGTTAATGGAGGGGGGGGGGAGCTCCAGTGAAACAAACCAAAACAAACAAACATTATCGACAAAAGCAAACTTACATGTCTTAGGACATAATACTGATTCTTACCTTTAGCTGGGTCAACCATCCAATTAACTTAAGTTTCTTTGATCTCAGGTGCACGCGCGCGCGCGTACAAAGGCAGGTGATCGACCTAGGCTTCACGAGCCTACTGGCTATATCTCACAACACCCAATTAAACAGACAAACAAACAAAAACCAAATCATCAATTACACAAAGAAAAAAAGGAGCCTGGCTCTAAAGTGGTATCTAGCCAGCTACTTCCTTACATTTATAAATCTTAAGACCTTAAATATATACACAAAACACCACCAACAAAAAAAGAATGGTTTTAAGATTAATAGGCAATGAAATAACATTGATGGGGTTTCTGCTCAGGCTATACAGAGGCTTTACCTTATCGGCACCTTTGATATAATTAATATTAAAGTGGTGTTCGATGACCAATAGTTTACAGCGCATGAGTCGGGTGTTCTGGTTATTGTGTCTACCCACGTATGCCAAAAACTGGTAATGGAATTCCAATGTACTTGTACTACTTTTTTATGGCAACTGACAAACTTTAATCTCCATCTTATGGCTTGGGCGGCCTGTTTCATGGTGTCATAAAGGATGGGAACAGGAGTCCCATCGTCATCCTTTACCAAGCTAAACTGGGAGATCGGGTTTGGATTCGATCTAATTGGGTCGGGGAAAAGTTTCTTTACGGGATCGTTAATGGGCGTGGCTCTCACGGCGAATTGAGGTTTTAATTGTAATTCCGTGGACGTTTCGTTCTGGGGAAAGGCTACTGAGGGTAGGGGATACTCGTTATCCGCTTCTACCATCTGACTCTGTTTAGGTGGGTATACTGCGTTCCTAATTCCTTCTTTATCCATCGTCATCCCATTTGACCTGGTTTTCATCGTACGTCCAGACCGTGATAAAACCGCTTCGACTTCCACCTGATCCTTGCTAGATGCCCTTTCATGTGCGAGCATTCTTTCTTTTTCTTCTCTCTCTTTCCGCTTGGGTTAGTTCTCTTTCCATCGGTATTCTTCTTTTTCTGTTTCTTTCCTCGTTTGTATTCTTCTTTCTTCGTCTTCTGTTTTTATATGTATTCTTCTTTCTTTTACTTCTCCGTCTCTCTGCATTCTTCTTTCTTCTACTTTTATGTCCATCAATATTCTCCTTTCTTCGATTTCTTTTTCCTTTTTCGCTGCCTTCCCCTCTAAGGGTGTGAGGGTCGAACATACTTTAGGGGCAGTATTGAAGGCTTGGGAACTAGGTTCTTTGTCTAAGTGATACTCACGAGGAGATAAAGGGGTCGGGACCATGGACCTCTTATTTATGGGTATCCTGGTGACTACGAGCTGAGCCACCGGATTCGGGGAGAGCTGCGCACTCTGGCCTATTAAGATTGAGCAGAATCTAATAGGCGCGACCACTACCTCGGTGCAGCCAGTAAAATACTGCGACTGAATGTGGCATCTTAAGACGGGGAACTTCAAGTTCCCCGTCGTAAGATACCACATTCACTCGCAAGTTCCAAACAAGTTCCGAACTTGTTTGGTCTACCAAGGAAATCCTGGACGACCACGAACTTCTGGTGATGGGGGCTGACAGGAGGGAGAAATTTATGTGATACGACGACACAGGTGCACCCCGTATCCCGTAACAAAGTTAAAACTCAGCGACCATTTACGGCCCCAGTCTCGAACTTTAGTCCTTCGGGAGAATTTTTGTTGAACACAAAGTGTACCTGTTGGTCAGGGGAATTTGATGTGGTCAAAGGAGGCGCGGGATTAGGAGGTTGTTCTTGGTTAAGCGTTGCAGTAAGGTTATGTACCTGCTGACTCGAGGGCGACCTAAGCCTCTAATTTGGGGGGTAATTATAACTAATGTGACCTGGGGGGGGGGGCACAATTAAAACAAGTTATAGGGTTTCAGGAGTGTTCGGAGTTCTTGACGAACTTAGGGGGGTTATTTTGTGGGGGTTTCTAGGGATACCCCCCTTTCTTTGGAGAAAAGGGTTTCTGGGGATACGCACCTTTCTTGGGAGACAAGGGCTGGTTCTTTCTTACCTCTCTAGGGTATAATCTATGGTTGGAAGCATGCAGATCTGCTTCTTCCACACAGTCCTTGAATGTAGCGGCTCACCTGTCCTTGACGAAGGCGCGTATCTCGTGGAGGAGGGGGGGGGGGAAACATAGCAATTGGTCCCTAAGCATGAAGTCGGCGAGGGAGTCGAACTCATTCCCCACTTGTTCTGACTCTAGCCAGAATTGGAGATGCCTTCTGAGGATAAATCCAAATTGCCTGTATGTTTGACCTGACTGAATTGTGGCCTGTCTAAACTTCATCCGATACTCCTCGGGGTTTAGATTGACGGCGGCCAGTAGCTCGTGTTTGCAAATGGTGTAGTTCACGGAAGCCTTGGATGGTAATGAGATGAATACGTCATGGAGCCGGGTACTAAGCAGAGGCACTAATCTGGTGATCCCCTCTGTCTCTATGTCCTAGTAATTCAACTCGAATATCTTCTCGAACTGTGTCAGGTACGAACACAGGCCTTCGTTTGCTTTATAAGCTGCGAGTTTCATCGCAGCTATCTGTGTAGCCCCAGCTCGGGATCCTATGGAATTGGCTTCCACCTGATCCTTGCTCAATTCCTTTTCATGAGCACGTACTCGTTCTCTCTCTTCTGCTTCCCGTTGTAATTTTCTTTCGGCACCCTATTTATTCCTCGTCCCGTGATGTTCATCACCTGGGGCGCTGACAGAGCTGCCGTAGTTGGCAATGCTCGAATTAGCTGTCTGTCCCCGCTGAGAAGGAAGAAACCACGCCGGTTCGCCAGCAGTTGGCGAAAAGCCCGTAGGTTGTGAGGCTGTATCATTGTGGCAATCTTGAGGTTGGCTAGGTGGTCCTGATTTGCTCTAAGGTTGATTTAGGTGTTGGGAAGCAGTGAGGATTGAGGTTTACCGGCACCGGTTAATAGAGTTATTATTTGGAAAAGGTTTGTTTATGTTGATGCCGTTGATCGTCTTCCACCCTGCAACTCGAGTAAGTAGGACTTTCTCCTGCGTATTACTACTTTGTATAATCTGGCAACAAGCTATCTAGGCCCCAACAATGGAAGGGAAGTTCAAAGTGTCGTCGGGTGTGATATTTCCATTTACTAGAGAGGGCGACTTGATGGCGTGGTTGAAGAAAGTAAAGTTGGTGGCTAAACTGCAAAATATAACGGCCCTAGCAAGTTTCGTGCCATTATATTTGGAAGGTGCTGTTTTAGCAATATATCTAGATATGAAAGAATGTGAGCCAGCAGCCATCGATAAGATTGAGACCAGGCTGAAGGAAACATTTACTGATGGGCGGTTTGTGGCTTATGGGAAGTTAGTGAATATGAGGTGGACTGGTGAACAACTGGATGTTTATATCAATGAGATAAGGAGATTGGCTAACCTGGCAGCGTTTACCGGGGATAACCTTAAGCACATTGTAAGGCTGACATGTCTGAATGGGTTTCCTGACCACACGAGTATGGAGCTTTAGCAGGCAGAAAACATTGCAAAAAAGTCAGTGAGTGATATTCTCTCCAGGGCCAGAGTCTTGACTGCTCATAGAGCTATCCAAGTAGCAGCAGTAGCTGTTAATCAAGTAAGCAAGCAGCAGAGTATGGATAAAGAAGCCGTTAGAACAAGTGAGGCGCAGACTTTTAAAATCTAGTATTTTCGAAGTGAATGACCACACATGGCAAGGTTCTGCAAGAAGCGAAGACCAATCCTGTGCTTTAGGTGTAGGAGAAAAAGCACATGGCCATGCAGTGATCAGAGAAGCGCCAGCAGCTACCCTCTAAACAGAATAAAGGCTCCAAATGTACTATCAGTCGTTGAGATGTTGTTAGGGGAAGAAGTGGTGCGTTCGTTGGTTGACACAGGGTGTTCAACTACAGTCGTAAAGTCTCGGCTGGTGGACTGCTGTGAGGAAGAGAGTTTTATATTTGCGGATGATGGAAGAGAAGTCAAAGGCAAATGTTGGATTGAGCTGTTGGTGAGTGGGACGCACTAGGAAGTGCAAGCAGTAGTGATTGATAAAATTGTTAATGGTGTTGATGTGGTGATGGGAATGGACCTTGTTGAACGGCTATGGGGCGTCAGTAAAGAGACTGTGAGATTAGGATGGGGTCATTGTTTGTCAGTTGCTGTAGAAGAACAAAAAATTGAGGAGGAAGAAGAAGAGTTTAGGCACGAAGGATCATGCGTCCCCCCTTCGAACCAGGTTTCCTGAAACTTTGTGGGCAATTATAACCCAATTTTTTTTAAATGTAACCACTTTTGTACATATAGGACTTCCATACTGCCGAGGCTTACGTATGCCTCCCCAGCCTGGTCCTCCAGCCTCAACGCGGCCCAACGAGAGCGGTTGGAAAGAGTGCAGAGAAGAGCCTTGAAGATCGTGCTTGGTCCCTCATACAACGGCTGTGATAATGCCCTGGTAACCTTGGGAATTTCTCCCCTCGCTACAGTTGACCAAAAAGCAATGTTCCATTTCGGCCAGCAACTGCTCAACAACCCTCGCCATCGTCCCTCCTGCCGTTCCTGGCTCCACCTCCTCACCACGCCACTCGCTTCCTCAACCTCCTCGTCCCCATCAGATCACGTACTAACAGGCACCAGAAAAGCCCAATCCCAACAATTGTGAAATATATAAATGAGGAGAATAAACGTAATTGATTCCATGTATTGTACATAAGCATACTGTCTGTAAATTATCTGTTAATACTATTATTACGCTACCCTTGTAAATACTCTTCCCATTCGCTGTAAAATACCTTTTAAATATTGTATTTTGTCAGTCGAAATGACTGTTTGGATCCTAAATAAACCATTTTATTATTATTTTTGTAATATTAATATTAAAGACAAATATAACTAATGCCATAAAAAAATTAATGTATTTACCTTATATTTTACTTAAAAAGTCATATCTTCATCCTTTTGTTCCTTCTTTTTTTGCACATGCCAATGCTTTTTGCTTAATTTCTTGCAAAGATCTTGTGCTGGACTCCACTTTGTGCAGTTCATTTCGTGAAACATTGACTTGGAATGCACCAATGCATTTACTGTGCTTATCTTTAAACTTGAGCAATTTTTTTTACTTTGATATTATTCAAAAGAGAAAATATTCTTTCTGCAGCTGCTGAAGAGTGGGGTAAAGCCAACATGTGAAACATAAATTTCGTTAACATGGGATAGCGGGTTGATCTCCGCATTTACCAAGGAAATAAGGAGCCGAAATTTTTGGTAATTTGAGACGACGGTAGCGCTGCGTACTTTAGGCTATTTGCGCCAAAAATTAATTTTTTTTTTTTTTAGTTACCCCTACGAGTCGCGGAAGCGATTTTGTAATATAAAAACCCCGTGAGAATTAATATTAGTTAAGTTATTTGATAAAAAAATTACGCCCCCCTCCCGAACGAGCTGACCCTCAAAGTTAGTCAAAAAAGGTGAAACATATTGGAACATGGACGAAATATTATGCGACCAGGATCGGGGAAGAGCGGAGGCGAGCACCGGCCACGGATTTTTAGGTTTACCAAAATAACTAGGGATATTCCTAATTCGAAAGCTTACCGCAGATTCGAATGCATAAGGCGATTGTTAAACAAAATTGTTTCGTTTCCTTACATTATAACGTTTCTGCCGGCGGATACAACGTGCCAACAGACTTCCAAAAATAGTGAAATCGATCCTTTAGTCGAGGAAACTTTCGGCAAAAGAAATGAAGCGCGTGATATTTTCGGATTTTTTTCTTTTACCAAATTTTGGCACACGCCCGCGTGTCTCGCCACTGCCACTCAATATTTTGTCTTTAAGAACACCGTGAACAACTAAAAATGAAGCAGTAGACTCACAATTAAACAGAACTTTGGTAAATAAACGCTCGAAATTAAGGTTGCACCCTCCTTCACAAGTCATTTTAAATAAATGTGCTTGGGCAAAAGCATAATGCGTGTAAAACTATCTGAGTTTCAATTAGTCAAAAAATGATGTCATGACAGGTCACGCATGCGTTGGTGGTTCTTTGCCATATTGCGCATGCGTCGGCGGCGCGCTGCCGGACGTAAGGGGAGAGAAACCTGTTGAGAAGACCAGGGAAAGAACTAACAAACTAACAAAATTTCGAAAAATAAATGTCTTCAGAATTAATCCTATGTAATTCGATGAGCTGAATAACAGTGCTTCTATAACTTTTTTGATTAGAAGGCTCTAAAACCTTGGAAATGACGGCGCTATCTTCGTCTTAAATTACCAAATCTTCCAGGTTCTTTTTCTTTCAAACAAGATTTATCCTGATGAGTCAGTTCTCTTCATTCAGGATTGATGGCTTCATATTTATCAGTACCTAAAAGATTTGGAAAATTCATTGCCAATGGGATGATTGACGTAGGTTTCCCTTCGCAAACATTGGTTGGATCTAATGCTTCTAACTTATTTAAAATAGAAAAGCAAATTCGAAGATAGGAAGCGATTCATCATTTCTTTCGAAAAACGCACATAAAAGTTAAATGTATTACTTCAAAATTCTTGAAGTTCTTCCTGACTAATGGTTTCTGAGTTTTGCATGTAAATGCTTTCAGGAATAGCACCACAATAAACATTTTCTAGTTTAATGTAATTTGCAGAATTGCTAATATCAATGTCCTCAGTTTCATTGGCTATTACGATTTCTTGCTGTATAAACTTGTCCAAAATGCCTTTCATGACGGTAGTTATAAAATATCTCAATTTGTGCAGTCTAAATGATTCAGCCTGAAACTCCAAATTTAAATTAAGTTTATTAACACATGGCAATATATAGGCTAAAAATGCAAAATACATTTTTGTTATTGGCTTCTGCAATTCTTCAAGTATTTTCGTAGACATTGGAATCTCATCCTCAAAACAAGCTGTGGTTAAAAATAACTCAAAGTTTTTACCGAAGATATTTCTTTTGCCCTTCAAAGCGTTCGGTTGTGCCTGTTCTGGACTTCCTTAGCTGCGAACTTAACCTTTTCTGTTAACTTCAATCCCGAATACCGATAAGTAATCTAACTTTTTAACCCATCAGTCGCCTGAAGGCTTTTTTTAATGTCATCGATTCGGCGTTACGTAATCGCCCGAGGGCCTTTTGTGGCCTTTCACGTAGACTTATTTGCCTTGATAATTATGATAATTTGTACCCCAAATTTTCAAACTCTTATGTTAGCGATTAAGCACCTAATTAAAATACATAAATGACTTAGGTCAGACCTTCTTTGTAAAACGAGATTTATGAATGAGAGTAACTTGACTCCGTTCTAGGCCTCCTGCGACAATAAGAAATATGCATGCACTGTTCTTTAAAATCTTGCCTCGCTATTGATTATTTAATTCTCTTATATGTTTATTATATTTAATTTTAAAAGAGTTTACACTGGTGGAGTTCACAACATTACCTAGCAAATCATTCCATGTGTCCACGACCCTTTGAGTGAAGAATTTCTGCCTTTGAGTTCTGTTGCCTCTCTTCTTAAAGTTTTCTGTTATTACCTCTAGTAATCCCTTGTATAGGCTGATAAAACTCCTGGGGCTCAGACACCAAGTCATATCCTCCCATGATCTTGAACACCTCTATCATATCTCCCCACTTTTCTCCTCAAGGGTAGTCCACCCAAGTCTCTCCAATCTCTCCTCATAGGTCAATTCTCCAAATCTTGCTACCAGCTTAGAAGCTCTTCTCTGAACATCCTCCATTCTGTTTATATCCTTCTGCAGGTAAGAAGACCATGCCTGAATAGCATACTCAAGTTGTGGTCTATCATAAGCTTTATATAATATTCCTACAGACTCAACATTCAAGAAGTGAAAGTTCTGCTGGTAAACGTAGATGAGCGGCTGGCCGGAAAAAATTATTTTATGTAAATATTATCGTTCACCAGTGTCATTTCTGATGTCATACCCCAACCCCAACCCCTATTATAATTCACAAAACGATTAAAGACGCTGATATGATATAGTTAAAGCATTCACCTCTGTAAACGTCAGAACATTATAAAAATTAGGTTTATATACTGGGGGGCTATGCCCCCTAGACCCCCCCCCTTCCAATTTAATGAAACTCAGGATCATCGTAGTGTGGTCCACACATCTTGTTTAACCTCCCACGAGCCGTCCCCTATAAATATACTGCAAAAACGTGAAACATTTTGGAACACAGACAAAATTGTACATCTTATCAGCCGGGCCGCTCATCTACATATTTACCTAAATATGTAGATTGGCGGCGCGAACGATGGGACGTAAACTATTTCATCCGTGTTCCAATATGTTTCACATTTTTGGAGTAAATTTAAGGGGACTGCTCGTGTGGGGGTAAACACTGCAAGGGGCCCCCTACGATCCTGAGTTTCAATTAATTGTGGGGGGCATAGCCCCCAGTATATAATCATATTTGTTTATAGAATAATGTTCTAATGTTTACAGAACTAGGACTCAAACATGCATGAATATTCAGGCACAGGCCAACAAAATATAAATATAGAAAAATCCACTTTTCCGGATGCGCTGCCAATCTACATGTTTACCTTCCTTATTTCTTAATTAAATACTTATATTTTTCACTTTTTATCCAATTAAAATGAGGAAATGCCTTAAATCAGTATGTTATTGCAAGCACACTTACTAGCAAGCCCATTTTGTCTGGAAAATACAGTCGCCATTTGATGGAGTGCTCACCAGCGCCCTACTGTGATGACTGCGTTGTGCCCCATACTGTTCGGCACACTCTTGTTGAATGTCCGGGTCTGGGCAATCTTCACACACGTTGTAGCGGGCCGAAAAATTTAGACTAACCCCCAATCGATCCAACCCGCTTCCTACACTAATCCGGGCGTGAGAAATCGAAGGAGAATGATAATTACAATAATTTATATTTACAAGGGAAGTGTGCACACTTCAAAATGAGGTTAAATTCCCCAATCCCAACAAGATACCAAAAGAATTTTATAACGGGCGAATAGAACAAATTTACTTAAATATATCTACACAACAAAATGAAAAACAACAACCGAACGTAAAGGTGGGTGGTAGTAGGCTAGCATAAAAGGAGGCAGGCTTGTTAGCCAATGCGGGTGTGGTAGTTCAGGTGTCTAGTGAGGTATTCACCAGGTAGTCAGGAGGTTCTCTACATCTCCTTAACCGACTCTGATGAGCCCGCACTCTCTGTCATACCATCATTCAAACTCTCCAAAACATATCACCCCATTTTCCCAAACTCTCAAAACTCTATAAGGTCCATTCGCTCCACTGATAGCACCATGTTGGCCAAGGGTAACATGATCCATCAGAGGAGAGGATTAGCTAGTGTAATTGGTAGAGAGCCGAAGGTGACCTGTTTCTCGGACGGGAGCCTTCTGGCGAATGCGGTGAATCCCACCGAGGCGGCCAAGATAAGTGCTCTTCGGACACTTCATGGTACCCCGGTGAGTGTGACGCCGCACTCTACCATGAACAATGTGAAATGAGTAGTTTATGCGCGGGAACTCGTTGGCTACTCCATAGAGGACATCACCTTAGAGCTGGCTGACCATGGGCGGTCAAGGTCGAATGTGTGATGAGAAAACAGGGAGGGGCCTTGAGACCCACCCCTACACTCTTCGTCACGTTTTACTGTGACAAGCTCCCTGAGTCGGTGCGTGCCAGTTGGTACCGCTACCGCGTGAAGGCATTCGTGCCACTGCCGCGGCGGTGCTATTACTGTCACCGCTTTGGCCATACAAATCATTCTTGTAAATGTGCAAAGTCAGGGTCACCCAAAGTTTGTGTAAATTGCTCCAAGGCCACACGCGATAAGTCAAAATCGTCTGTGGCCAAGTGTGTCAATTGCGGAGAGCCGCACCCTGCTTCTTCGAAGCAATGTGGTGCATATTTCCTCGAGAAAGAAATCCTGGCCGTTCAGGCCCAGGATCGACTCTCATTCCGCAAGGCTAAGGACTTGGTCCTGGCATGCCCGGCTCTGCCTGGGACGTCATATGCCTCAACCCGGGCGCTCCCCTGGTAAAGCTGGTGGCAAAAAGGGTTCACACCCAGCACCAGCTAAAACCAGGGCTCCCCCCAGCGTAAATGTTAGATTAGCCCTCGTTAGACTCACAGGAGGCAACACCCCTGAAGATGGTCGCTAGGCCATCTTCTAGGGTTCCTAAAGCAGTCCCCCGAAAGGAGGACAGCAACAAAGGAGCTTCGACTCCTTCGCCCACGCCTAGTGGTGGAGCAAGTGGCTCGGAGACGGGTTCTTCGAAAAGAGGGCCCCCCCACCCCTGAAGCTTCAACGCCCGCTTAAGGTTTTGAGGCGGAGGGAGGAAAAGACTCGCATGGCTAGCCTAACCTCCCCCAATAAGTCCTCAAAGGCGACAGCGCCTTCAGTGCTTTGTCCGGCAAACAGCGCCCGGGGTTCTGTCCCTGGGAAGCGTACGGCAATTCCTGTGAGGGTCTTCTGTTCAAGGAGGGCCCCCGCATTTCCTCAGAGTTAGGCCTGGAGGGCATATTCCTCAATGGAATTGCCGTGGACTCCGGGCCAACTGGGAGGAGCTGCGGAGGCTCGTCTCGTCCCGTTCCCTATCTTTTTGCAGGAAACCATGCTAGGCACGTGCCCCCTGCCCACCCTCCCGGGGTATAAGGGTCTTGCGACCCCACCACCGCGGGATGGCCGGGCTGGGGAAGGCGCGGTTTACACCCGGCATGGTGTTCCTGTTCTTCCTTTCTCTTTAGATACCTCCTTTCAGGTAGTGGCTGTGCAGCTGCACCTGGATAGGAGGTATACTATCATTTCTGCTTACATTCCACCGTCAGCTGACTTCGACGCGGTGGACTTCCGCCGCGTCGTGGCATGGTTGCCGAGGCCCTTTCTCTTGCTTGGAGATCTGAACGGCAGGCATCCTCTCTGGGGAGATTACTCAATAAATCCCAGGGGACAAGTCCTTGCCAATCTGACCGAAGAGCTTGAGATAGGTGTCCTAAACGTGGATGAGTTTACGCATCACTGTCCGAGAACCGCTTCATTTTCTTGCCTTTATCTATCTTTGTGCTCTCCGGATGCACAGCCTGATTTTGATTGGGGGGTGGTCGATGACCTCCATGGTAGTGATCACTTTCCCATTCAAATATCATTTCCAGGGCAACTGCCTCCTGAGAGACTACCTCGGTGGTGCTTGGTGCGGGCGCAGTGGCCTGCATTTCAGGAAATGACTGAATACTCTATCTCAGTCGAGGAGTTTAGGAGGTTAGATGAGTCCGTTGAGTTCTCTGGCAACCTCATCAACGTGTGCCTGACTACTATTCCTAGGACGTCTGGCCATTTTGCACGCCAACCACTCCCATGGTGGTCGCCTGAGTGTGAGACGGTCCTCAAACAGAAGCATTATGCCTACATGCGCTATAAGCGCCGTCAAACGATTTAACTGTAGCTGAATTTCGTTGGGCTAGGTTCCGGTATATTTTGAAGCACGCCCGCTGCTCTTCTTGGTGGGCATATGTGTCTTCACTTAACGGGAAGACCCCTTTAGCAGAGGTATGGAAGCGAGTCAAAAGGATTCGGGGCAAGTTCTCGCAGGACCCCCTCCTGTTCTCCAGGAGAATGGGACCGCAATCTCAGACCGCGCGTCCGTGGCAGAATCCTTAACGTCCGCATTCTCTAGCCGGGATGCTGCTCCGCCAGCATTCAATGCACGTCATGATGTCGCGGAAGGCTGCCGGCTGGACTTTACCTCCAGAGTGGAGAAACCTTCAATGACAAGTTTACTGTGAGTGAGTTGCGCTCCGCTCTTGCTTCGTGCACGTACACCGCCCATGGTCCGGACAATGTCCCGTACGCCATGCTTCGACACCTGGGTGAGCGAAGCATACCTTTCTGTTGGATTTGTTCAACAGGATCTGGGTGGAGGGTCTTCTCCCAGACTCCTGGCGAATCGCTACTGTGCTCGCCTTTCACAAACCGGGGAGAGATCACTCCACTCCAACCGTTTTCCGCCCAATCTCTCTAACCTCTTGCATGTGTAAGTTGATGGAGAAATTGGTAAATGTTAGATTAGCCCTTTTCCTGGACAGCAAGTTCCACTCCACGTCGGATGCTCTGCTCCGATTGTAAAATGCCGTCTGCGAGGCTTTCCTTCGTAGACAGCACTACGCCACAGTCTTTTTTGATCTAGAGAAGGCCTATGATACCTCGTGGCGATACGGTATCATGGAGACTCCACACGATGGGGGTGAGGGGACGCCTACCAATGTTTATATCTGAATTTTTGCGAGATCGTCGATTCCGCATACTGGTGGGGGGAGCCCTCTCCGGCCTAAATGAGCAGGAAGAGGGTGTCCCGCAGGGAAGTGTCCTCAGTGTCGCACTCTTTGCCCGGAGCATCAATGCTATCACTTCGGTGCTGAACCGCGTCTCTCGCTATGCCCAAGCGCACAGGTTTCAGATTTCTTTTGCCAAGACTAAGGTGATGCACTTCTGCCGCCATTCACGGCTTCACCCCGACCCAGATTTGTTTCTTAATGGGTTGCACCTGGATGTGATGGAATCTCACCGTTTCCTTGGTCTTGTATTCAACCGACGCCTCACCTCGGAGGCTCATATTCGCATCCTTAGGGTCTCTTGTACCCAAGCCATAGACATTCTCCGTTCCGTGACGTTCAGCGTTTGGGGCGCTGATAGGGCTACTGCCCTACTTTTTTATCTATCCTTTGTTCGTTCGAAGCTTGACTATGGATGCGAGTGGATTCGATCCACCACACCGGCCTTCGCCTTGCGACCGGTGGCTTCCGCACTTCCCCTATTGAGAGCCTGTTGGTCGATGCTGGGGAGATGCCACTCGTTCTGCGCCGCGTGCAGTGCATCACTCGCCTGTACGCGCGAGCATGGCGCCTCCCTCAGTCGCCAACAGCTCTCACTGCATCCGCAGCTGATCTCGACGGTGCCTATGCCGCCGAGAGATGCCAGTCATACCCTAAGCCCTTTGGGTTTAGGGCCAGGAAACTCCTTCGAGAGCTGGAACCGTGCCAGTGTATACGGATGGCTCCAAGTCCCAAGAGGGGGTCGGCATCCACAATTTATCCCCTCTGTTTGAAGTCAGCGGCGCTCTGCCAGGCGCTGCGTCTGTTCACGGCCAAGCTGGTGGCAATACACCACTCGGTACGGGAGATTACGCGACGTGCCCGGTTCGGAGACCGGATTGTGATCTATAGCAACTCACAAAGCGCCCTGAGTTCTCTTGGGGCATTGGAATCTCTGCATCCCCTGGTTCGCGAAATCCGTGGCACCATGGTTTTGGCGAGCCGGGCAGATGTCGAGATTATCTTCTGCTGGGTTCCTGGACATGTAGGAATTGTGGGGAATGAGCGCACCAAAGAGTCCACGAGGACTCTGCGACTGGACCAGCGTTTCGCTCTTCCTCACACCGACTACATGACAGGAATCTGGGCAGCTCTTCAGACTGCTTGGCAAAGATGATGGGAGACGGTTGAAGGGAACTTAAAGTTGCGTGCCATTGCGCCGTGACTGTTTCCATGGACCTATCCCCCAATGCCGTGACTGCTTCAGGTCGCTTTCTGTTGTCTCCGAATCGGACACATTTGTGTGATGCATCGCTATTTGATGGAGCGACGACTGCGTCGTCCCCCAGACTGTTTGGAACATTCTTGTCGAATGTCCCAGTCTGGGTGATCTTCGCGCACGTTAACTGTCCTGGTACCGGGATGGGCAGGGTCGCTACCGCCTGCCCTTTGTACTCAGGACGAGTGCATGCACATTGACTGGTGGACTTGTTGACTATTTGGGGGAGGCCGGCCTTCTCCCTTTCATTTAGTTTTTGTTATTATTTTGTTATTGTTATTTCTTTTTTGTTGTTTCCTGTTCAAATTTTTTTTAGCCTAGAACTCGGCTGTTTATTTACGGTGACTTATGCCTAAGTGGGCAGTCGCCAGATAGCCCCTTAAAAAAAAAAAAAAATTAAAAATCAGATGGTAGTGTTTTCAATGTGAGTGAATCCTGGCTTAGCGCCAAGCACCGAACCTGAGTCCGCCCCTATGCCAGGTCCTCCTCAAATGGCTAGGGTTTCCAAGGCAGTACAAGGAGGGGAGGGATCTCCTCCATCCCTTGTGACTGCCAGGACCTTCTCCATCTCGGAGAAGGACCTTTTAGCTGGTTCATCTGGCCTGGGGGCCCTTGCCGGTGGAGGGGAGAAATGGGTTCATTCCCTGCCCTCCTGCTAAAAAGACTCGGGGCTCCCCTCCATCCGTTGAGGCTGCGGGGACAGATGGGTCGGTCTCCTGCCACTTCGGTAAGCATCCAAGCCAAGATCGGCACATCCGGCCCCCCTGCAGAGCCCCTGACTAAGACGTAAAGTGTGCAGGGCGGAGCCTTGATAACATCAGTGCCCCTCATTCAGAGGTTACCTGGCATTTTCGAGCCCGCTGGCTTCAAACGCTTATTAGTTCACTCCACTGATGGCAGCATGTTGGCCAATGGCAACATGATCCATCAGAGGAGAGCTTTAGCTAGTGTAATTGGTAGAGAGCCGAAGGTGACCCGTTTCTCGGGTAGGAGCCTCCTGGCGAATGCAGCGGATCCCTCCGAGGCGGCCAAGATAAGTGCTCTTTGGACACTTAATGGAACCCCCATTAGTGTGATGCCGCATCTACCATGAGCTTTGTGAAAGGAGTAGTTTAGTCGACGGAACTCGTTCACTACTCCATAGAGGACACATCACCTTAGAGCTGGCTGACCATGGGGCAGTCAAGGTCGAACGTGTGATGAGAAAACAGGGAGGGGCCTTGAGACCCACCCCTACACTTTTCATCATCACGTTCGACTGTGACAAGCTCTCTGAGTTGGTGCATGTCAGTTGGTACCGCTACTGCGGCGGTGCTATTACTGTCATCGCTTGGGCCATACAAATCTTCATCTGGATGTGCAAACTTGGGGTCATCCGAAGTCTGTGTAAATTGCTCCAAGGCCGCACACGATAAGTCCAAATTGTGTGTGGCCAAGTGTGTCAATTGTGGAGATGGATTCATGGATACCGATCTGTGGACTTTTTAGAGGAGGTCGGCCTTCTCCCCGTTATTTAATATTCGACTATGGATCGCCGTCTTCTTCGGTGGGGGAGGGCGGGCGGGCCTTCCCCCGTTGATGGAGCTCGCTCAATATATTTTCAATTTGTTTGTTTTTCTTTTGCTTGTATTTTTTTTTTGTTTTTTTAATTTCGCTTTTAATATAGCCTAGATTTAGGCTAGCTTGAGTACGGTGACTTATGCCCTAGCAGATGAGATACAAAAAAAATAAAATATATTCTCAACCAACTATCCCGGATCAGGGATGAGGCAGGAGTGGAAAAAGTTCCCTAACCCTTGAGCTCTGGTTTGGGATGGTGCGTTTCTAACAACCTGCTTCATCTCCACCCATACCTTCCTCACATCCAAAGGTGACCCATTTCTTGGATGGGAGCCTTTTGGTGAATGCCTCAAATCCCTCCTAGGCAGCCATGATCAGTGCCCTTTGGACACTTGATGGCACACCCGTGAGTGTGATACTGCACTCTACCATGAACTTTGTGAAAGGAGTAGTTTATGTGATGGACTTGTGGACTACTCCATAGAGGACATCACATTAGAGCTGGCTGACCATGGGGCGGTCAAGGCCGAACATGTGATGAGAAAACAGGGAGTGGCCTCGAGACCCACCCCTACATTCTTCGTCACGTTCAACTGTGACAAGCTCCCCGAGTTGGTGCGTGCTGGCTGGTATCATCGCTACCGCGTGAAGGCAATGGTCCCACTGCCACCTCTTCGACCATACTAATCGTTCCTGTCGCTGTGCAAAGTCAGGGTTACCCGAAACCTGTCAAAGTTGCTCCAAGGCCACACATAATAAGTCCAAATCGTGTGTGGACAAGTGTGTCAATTGTGGAGAGCTGCACCCTGCTTCTCCGAAGCAATGTGGTGTGTATCTCCTTGAGAAGGAACTCCTGGCTGTTCAGGATCGTCTCATTTTGCGAAGCTAAGGACTTGGTCCCGGTGCTACCCGGGACATCCTCTGCCTCAATATTGAAAGACACCCTCTGCTCCTGGCCCCTCCAGGACTATGAGTATGGTTGCTTCCGCCCCCATTGGGAACCCTTCTGCAGGTTCTACCCACCCTGAGCACTCCCCTGGTGAAGCTGGTGGCACAAAGGGTCCATAGCCAGCATGGACAACACCTCTGAATTTGGTAGCCAGGCAATCTTCTGAGGTTTCTAAAGCTGCCCCCCTGAAAGGAAGACAGCAACAAAGGAGCTTTGGCTCCTTCACCCACGCCCTGTGGTGTGCTGGGTGGATCCTTGAAAAGAGGGCCTCCAAAGCTGCAATGCCCGCTTAAGGTTTCAAGGCAGAGGGAGGAAAAGACTCTTGTGGCGAGCCCACCCTCCCGAAAATAAGTCCTCAAAGGCGACAGCTCATTGTCCGGCCAACAGCGCTCCGGGTTCTGCCTCTGGGAAGCATACAGCCATTACCATGAGGGTCTTCTCTTCAAAGAGGGCCCTGCATCTCTTCCAAGCTAGGCCTGGAGGGCATATTCCTTCATTGGAATTGCCATGGACTCCAGGCAAACTGGGAGGAGCTATGGAGGCTGATTTCCTCCCATTCCATGTTAGCCGCCATCTTTTTGCAGGAGACAGGCCATGCTGGGCACATGCTTCCTATCTCCGTTCTTCTCTTTGCTTTAGATACCTCCTTTCAGGCAGTGGCTATGCAGCTGCACTTTGATAGGAGGTATGAGGGGCGGTCAATAAGTTTTTGCGAATTCCTAGAGCAAAACTGAGGAAGGGGGATGGCTGTTTGTAGGGGTTTTTTGGACATGTTATGACAAGTCAGGACCTGCAGCCGCACGCTCCTGCCTCGTCTATTTAAGAAGCAGTAGCTGATCGCAGATCGTTATCACAAATTTTTCAACAATGGAGAAGGTTGAACAACACGCAGTGATCAAATTTTTTACCAAGGAAGGCAAGAATGCAAAAGAGATCCATGAACGCATGGTTGCAGTGTACACCGACACTTATCCTTCCTATGCAACCATTGCTCACTAGAATAGGGAGTTCTGCCATAGTCGTGAGTCCTTTGAAGATGACCCCCATCCAGGATGCCCGTCAGACATGACCAATGAGGACAATGTGGCCCGTGTGGAGAGGATGATCCTTGAAAATCGACGGGTGAAGGTCAAAGAAATTGAGTCAAAACTCGGAATATCACATGGAAGTGTTATCAACATCATCCACGACAATTTGGCCATGACCAAGGTCTCTTCCCATTGGGTCCCTAGAAACCTCACGCCCCATGATCGACTTCAACATTGTCAAAGTTCGGAAGAGCTGCTGCTCCTGTACAATCAAGACCCAGCGGGATTTGAGTCACGCATAGTGATAGGTGATGAAACGTGGGTCCCTCACTGGGATCCCAAGCTTGAGCTCGAAAGCATGGCCTTGAAGCACAGGGGCTCTCTGACCCCCCATCAAGTTTCCGGACCCAACCCTCAGCCAGGAAGATCATGGCCACCATCTTCTGGGATTCTGAGGGAGTGTTGATGGTGGACTATGCGCCTCGTGGAAGGACCATCACAAGCCAATATTACGCCGAAGAACTGGCTGGGTTGAAGAAGTGCATCAGTCAGAAGTGGCGCAGCAAGTTGACACGCAGTGTCCTGCTCCTCCACAACAATGCCCCTGTCCACAAGGCCAGAGTTGCATAAGCTGCCCTGCGCAAGTGCAGATACGAGGAGCTCAACCATCCCCCCTACAGTCCAGATCTGCCCCCTGGCGACTACTTTTTAATCTACCAGCTCAAGGCTGCACTGCGTGGACACCGGTTTGAGGACGATGAAGATGTCCAGCTCGCCATCCAGGAGTGGATTGAACAGCAGTCGGGAGATTTCTGGTTTTCGGGAATTCCTTATATCCTAATTTCAAAACTTATTGACCGCCCCTCGTTTACTGTTATTTCCGCGTACATTCCACCATCAGATAACTTCGAAAATCTATGCTCTAATCCCAATCATTCCAATTCGCTTCCTACACTAATTTGGACCTGAGAAATCAAAGGAGAATGAAACGGATTGTATCTACAGCTCTTTACTTACAAAAAAATGACAATAATATTTACAATAGAGAGGGGTGATTAAATTTGCAGATCTGGTTACTTATTCACAAAATATACAGCTAATTTTCTTATATACACAATAAAAAAAATCCTACTTATGAATGCTAACAATCAATCCAAAGAAACAATTCTATAAAAAATCGAACAACCCCCCCAAATTTTGCAACTACAACAGTCAATAAATAAACAACAAAGGCCTCACATGGTACAAAGGGCCTTCCAGCCACCACTTGAGCGGGCGAAATGCCTAGGACTTACAAACAAAGTGGCACCTCCGAGCTTGGTATAAGATAATGTTAAGAGGCTATATAGAAGCAAAACCTCCTGTCCAACCAATCAGTAACTAATCAAGGATGATGGCAATTTCAAGTATATTACTTCCCCACTCTTATAATGCCAGCCACTCTTCACAAAAGGAAGAAATATTTATAAAATTTAATATTGGCTTCTTTTATTTTGAAAAGAATTTTATCAGGAAACTCTCTGCAAAGAGAGAGAAACATTTTAAATAAAACATGAAATCTATTTATATATTATATAAACAAATTAAAAAAAACATTCCTACTCACACACACACACACATTCTTACAGAGAGAGGAAGAGAGTATTGGGGAAAAAGGGTGGGAGAATGGCCCTTCACACACACACTTACATTCGCTCCACCACAGCGGGAAACTTCCGCTGCCTCGTGGCACGGTTGCCGAGGCCCTTTCTCTTGCTTGGAGATCTGAATGGCAGACATTCTCTCTGGGGAGACTACTCTATCAATCTCCGGGGTCAAGTCCTTGCTGACCTGATCAATGAGCTTGAGATGTATGTGCTAAATGTGGATGAGTTTATGCATCACTGCCCGAGAACCGCTTCATTTTCCTGCCTCAATCTATCTTTGTGCTCTTGGGATGCACAGCCCAATTTTGATTAAGGGAGTGGTCAATGACCTCCATGGTAGTGATGACTGAATCTGGATGGACGGTCTCCTCCCAGATTCCTGGCGAATCGCTACTGTGCTCGCCTTACACAAACCGGGGAGAGATCACTCTACTCCAGCCGGTTTCCGCCCAATCTCTCTAACCTCGTGTGTGCATGTTGATGGAGAAATTGTTAAATGTTAGATTAGCCTTTTTTTCTAGACAGCGGAGGCCATTTTTCTTCTGCACAGTGCATATTCTACAAGTTCTGCTCCGCCTGGAAAATGCTGTCTACGAGGCCTCCCTTCGTAGACAGCACTATGCCACATTTTTTTGTTGATCTGGAGAAGGCCTATGATACAGCATGATGATATGGTATCATGGAGACACTCTACACGATGAGGGTGAGGGGAAGCCATTTCTGACCCAATGGAGCAGGAAGAAGGTGTCCCGCAGGGAAGTGTCCTCAGTGTCGCACTCTTTGCCCTTAGCATCAATGGCATTAACTCAGTGCTGCCGGAAGATGTTCTCGCTATGCTCTACGTGGACCACATTTCAATCTCTTTTGGCGAGGCACAGATGCCAACTCTGGACCATCGGCTCCAACAAGCATTGAACCGCGTCTCTCGCTATGCCGAAGCGCACAGGTTTCGGTTTTCCTTGGCCAAGACTACAGTGGTGCACTTCTGTCGCCATCCACAGCTCCACCCTGACCCATACTCATTTCTTAATGGGGTTGCCTGGAAGTGATTGAATTGCACTGTTTCCTTGGTCTTGTATTTGACCGATGCCTCACCTGGGAGGCTCATATTTGCAGCCTTAGGGTCTCTTGTACCCACATCATGGATATTCTTCGTTCCGTGACATTCAGGGCTTGGAGCGCTGATAGGGCTACTGCCTTACTTTTTTAGCGATCCTTTGTTAGTTTGAAGCTCGACTACGGATGCAAGTTTTATGCATCCGCCTCTGAGCGTGTATTCCGGCAGGTCGACTTAGTCCACCACACAGGCTTTTGCTACGCTCGGCAACCAGTGCCTTCCGCACTTTTCCCATTAAGAGCCTACTAGTCGATGCTGGGAAGATGCCACTCAATCTAGGCTATGCACAATGCATTATTCTCCCGTATGTGTGAGCTCGGCGCTGTAGCGGGCTGAAAGTGAAACGAATTGTATGTGCAGTCCTTTATTTACAAGAAAAATTTGGGATAAATATTTATAAGAGATCTCTTTACTTATTTACACACAACAAAAAAAATGGGCTTGATCAATTTGCAATTCCAATATCAAATCACAGGTCTATAACCCAACCAAGAGACAAGAAGAAACAAAAAGAGATAAATGCGGAAACAAAACCGGTATTATTCCTATAATCAAGGTCTATCACTTTGGATCCGACAAAATGCAAAAATAAAAAAAGGCCTGTGGTACCCTGAGCTGAGGGGGGGGGAGACAGTCGTGCTGGCTGCCACTCAACTATTTACAAAATTCAGAGGACTAACAAGGCTGGCGCCTCTGAGACGTCTTACAGAAAAAAAACTGGTGCCTCTAAGCCCGATACAATATATAGTGATCTTGTCACACCTTTGAGGCTACAAAACCCCCAGCTCTTCTATTCCAACAGGATGTACAACTTGTGGTGTAACTCAAGCCTTACTGTCTCCGCCACTCTACAAATTTGAAAGGTAATATTATCTATAATTTACTAGTGGTCTTTCAGAAAAAATATTTGACATTTAGCCGAGGAAGAGAAAAAAGACATTTTATACAAAACATGAAAATCAATTTATATATACAAAAACCTCCACCCCAAATTGTTACAGTTCATACACATATTCTTACAGAAGGAGGGAAAGGGGTGGGAGAATGGCCCTTCACACACACACACACTCTCGCATTTGCTCCACAACAGCGCCTCCCTCAGTCAGCAACAGCTCTCACTGCATCCGCAGCTGATTTTGATGGTGCCTATGCTGCCAAGAGACACCAGCCATACCCTAAGCCCTTTCGGTTTAGGGCTGGGAAACTCCTTCGAGAGCTAGGTATAGCTCTCGGGCCAGTGGCACCCCTGGTTCTGCCCAGGATGCCACCCTGGATGGTACCACCTTTGGCCATTTGTTGCCATGCCTCTGCTCCCAAAGCTTGGACAGTGCAGGGAGTATTGCGTTCAACCTTTTTGGAACACACCCTGTCTCACGCTGGAACTGTGCCAGTGTATGGGGATGGCTCCAAGTCCCAAGAAGGTGTCGGCTTCCACGCCGTATCCCTTTTCTTTGAAGTAAGCGGAGCTCTGCCAGGTGCTGCGTCTGTCTTCACCATCGAGCTGGTGGCAATACACCACTCAGTATGGGAAATTACAGGATGGTCCCGGTTGGGAGACCAGATTGTGATCTATAGCAACTCGCAAAGCGCCCTGAGTACTCTTGGGGCATTGGAATCTCCGCATCCCCTGGTTCACGATATCCATGATGCCACAGTTTTGGCAAGCTGGGTGGATGTCGAGATTATGTTCTGCTGGGTTCTTAGACATGTAGGAATTGCGGAGAATTAGCTCGCCGATGAGGGCGCCAAAGAGTCAGTGAGGCCTCTGTGACTGAAACCAGTGTTTCCCTCATCCTCACACTGACTACATGGCAGGAACACGGGTAGCTCTCTGGACTGCTTGGCAATGAAGATGGGAGATGGTCGAAGGGAACATAAAGTTGCATGCCATTGCACCGCAACTGTTCCCATGGACCTACCAACCAATGCCGTTAAGGCATCAAGTTGCTTGCTGTCATCTCTGAATTGGACACACTTGTGTGATGGAGCGCTCACCTGCGCCCTACTGTGAAGACTGCATTGTCTCCTGACTGTTAGGCACATTCTTGTTGAATGTCCCAGTCTGGGCGATCTCCACGCACATTACCTGTCCCGGTGCCGAGATCGGTGGGGTCGCTACTGCCTGTCCTTTGTACTTAGGATGAGTTTGTGAACATTGACTGGTGGACTTATAGACTTTCGGGAGGAGGCCTGCCTTCTCTCCTTTATTTAACTAGTTGGGGTGTTTTTTTTTGTTATTTTAGTAGGTCACACCTTCCTGCACCGAGGGCAGGCAGACCATGTTAAATATGGCAACTAATGTCCAAGTAGGCAGTCGCCAGATGAGCTCTTAAAATTTTTAAAAAAAATCAAGACTAAAGTTCAATTGTACCCATTTAGAGCCATGAAATGACCCATAGGACCATGGGGCTATTCACCCTGGAGACTTCAAACCTGATATTGGATTTGGCACTGGGTGCCGCCATCTAGTGGCAGAAGCCTCATTTAGCCATTGAAAGCACTTGTGATTTGAACCATGTGAAACCATCAATGCAATAATCATCTTATCACAAAATACCACAGGTCGTTGGAGGGACTTTCCCTCGTTTTTTTTTTTAATCAGCTGGTTGAGAGCATGTATGTGGTCACTAGTTGAAAAGCCTTTTCCAAAACCAGCTTGTTCTCTCGGTTGTTGATCATTTAGCTGGTTTTCCAGTCTGTTAGTAATGACTGCTGTGAAGGGTTTATACGAGGGGCAGTCAATAAGTTTTGCGAAACAAAGGAAGGGAGATGGCTGTTTGTGGGGGTGTTAGGACAAGTTATGACAAGTCAGGACCTGCAGCCGCACGCTCCTGCCTCGTCTATTTAAGAAGCAGTAGCTGATCGCAGATCATCAGTCACAAATGTTTCAACAATGGAGAAGGTTGAGCACCGCGCAGTGATCAAATATTTGACCAAGGAAGGCAAGAATGCAAAAGAGATCCATGAACGCATGGTTGCAGTGTACACCGACACTTATCCTTCCTATGCAACCATTGTTCACTGGAATAGAGAGTTTGCCATGGTTGTGAGTCCCTTGAAGATGACCCCTGTCCAGGACGCCCGTCAGACGTGACCAACGAGGACAATGTGGCCTGTGTGGAGAGGATGATCCTCAAAAATGGACAGGTGAAGGTCGAAGAAATTGAGCGTCGAGAACTTGGAATATCACATGGAAGTGTTATCAACATCATCCACAACAATTTGGCCATGACCAAGGTCTCTTCCCGTTGGGTCCCTAGAAACCTCACGCCCCACGATTGACTTCAATGTTGTTAAAGTCCAGAAGGCCAGAGTTGCACAAGCTGCCCTGCGCGAGTGCGGATTCGAGGAGCTCAACCATCCATTCCCTACAGTCCAGATCTGGCCCCTAGCAACTACATTTTATTCCGCCAGCTCAAGGCTGCACTGTGTGGATGCTGGTTTGGGGACGATGAAGATGTCCAGCTTGCCGTCCAGGAGTGGATTGAACATCAGTTACGAGATTTCTGGTTGTTGGGAATTTGAAGCCTCAGGGACAAGTGGCGCAAGTGCATTGAAGTAGAGGGTAGTTATATTGAAAAATAATAAAACACTTTTCCTCATATCTCATTTCCTTATATCCGAATTGCAAAACTTATTGACCCTCCCTCGTAGACAGGCAAGAGAACTGTGATTGAGTCTATAGTTGTAAGGTTTGATTGATCACTTTTTTTGTGTAGAAGGATTATTATAGCTTTGTGCAGTCCTGAAATTTTGTATTGTTTTATACATTCACTGAAGAAGCAAACTAGTTTGTCCACAATGAAGTGATATTGTCCTGACCTGGTGCTTTTTGGCTCTAAATTTAATTGGTTACAATTTCCATTTTTTATTTGAGAATGACTAGGAAATTATTGTTTTATGGCTTGGTTCTGGTTCTGGGTGAATGTTGTTGTGAATAGAACTTTTCATAGTACTACATAGTTCTTTTATCTAAAAGTTTTCTATTATCTCTTCTCATATGTGATGCCTAGGATACTATTTATTTTTTTTTTTTTTAATACCCAACTGTGTTTAAAACTCCCCTACCAGAAATAGCTGGATAAGAATATGAAGTTGGCTTACAAACACAAGGTGAAGTGGCCCAGCATCACATTCCCAGATGGAGTATGACTAAGAAAGGCTCGTTATTGACTAGAGAAAGACGGAGACAAAGAAACGGCTAAAAATAAAACTCACGGGTCACAGTCCAGGCCCACACCATGAACAACTCAGACCCCATTCAATATACTAATTGCATTGCCCCGCTGAACAGCAATACTTAGTCTCTGCTTGAACCATCCAGCCTCCCTAGGGTCACCAGTAGTCTACATGAGAAAAGAACCTATTTCTTTGATTATCCGTGCACTTGAAGGGTTAATTGCTACATCGTTAATTGGAATTGTATAATTTGCTATTATAAATTTATATCATTTTGAAGGGAATTTTTTTCTGAATTAAAATAGACATTTGATATTAATTAATTTTAAAGAAAATATGATTTAAATAGCATTCGGGGGTGAGGCTTATATGTCTGATGTTGAGGAACATGGTAGAAAAACTAGAGGCCTAATGACATTTAGCAATCACCTTTTGAATTCAAATCTAATGTTAGGCTTTTGAATTAGGAATATTACAATTTTTGTTTATAATTGTGGTGGTGTGCAACCCCCAAACCCTTACCTTAAAAATATAATTTTTGGTGGAAAGCTAGTTTCAAAATATGAGGGTCAGTCCAAAAGTAATGCCTCTTATTTTTTTAACTCAAAAATTTGAAAGAGTTACAAAGATGGGAGGGGGCATCATTGAAATGAGCGGACATTTTTGCATCATAATTTATCTTTCCACATAATCACCACCATTGTCAATGTATTTCCACCAGTGATGAGCAAGGGCCTGAATTCTGCGCTGGTAAAAGTCCATTTCTTTATAGTCTTGTCTAGAAAACGCTGCCCAAGTAATGTCGTTCAGAGGCATGAACAAGTCAAAGTCAGACAGTGCTGAATCAGGGCTATATGGGGGTGTGGCAGCACTGTCCAGCCAAACTTTGTCACACATTCAAACTTATTTGTGTTCTGGCGCTATTGTGTCACAAACAAAATGTTTCTTTCTTCTGTCTTTTTATGGGCAATCTGGGCCTTCAGCTTGATTAATGTTTCAATGTAACGGTCATAAATGACAGTTGCTCCTGGTTTCAAGAAATCCAACAGGATGATGCCCTTTCTGTCCCAGAAGACTGTGCACATCACTTTGCTTGCTCATGTCTGCGTCCGAAACTATTTCTTTGCTGGGGACCCTGAGTGGTGCCATTCCATCGACTGCTGTTTGGACTCCGACTCATAGTAGTGACACCATGTCTCATCACCAGTGATGATCCAGTCCAAAAATGCACCACCTTCAGCATCGTACACATACAACAACTCCTGACTGACTGCCAGCTAGTGGTCTTTTTGTTCCTGTGTAAGCATCCATGGAACCCACCTGGAACACACTTAGCTGTACCCCAGGTGACATTGTTTCTAGTACACAAACACTCGCTTCCAACTCTGCTCACATTTCATTCACCGTTATCTGTCAATTAGCGTGGATGAGCTAATCGAGGCACGCTTCATTTTTCATAGTGGTGGCTGTGCATGGGTATCCTGAGTGCAGTTTGTCACTCACATCTCTATGCCACTCTTGAATCAATGAACCCATCTTCTAACTGCGCTGACATCTGCCTTGAATCTGTAAATGTTCACCAAGTGTTGGTGGATGTCGATTGGTTAAACTACTTCTGCATGGAGGAATTCAATGACGCATCTCTGTTTCTAATGCATATCCAGATATTGACTGTCAAACTGTCAATATCTGCAACAGAGAAATGAAACTTGGTTGCTCTTGTGGCACCATTAGTTGGCTCTCATGGCCCTCAGTTTAAAATCACTAACCTAATATATATATATATATATATATATATATATATATATATATATATATATATATATATATATATATATATATATATATATATATATATATATATACGAGGAGCGGTCAATAAGTTTTGCAATTCGGATATGATGAAAAGTGTTTTATTATTTTTCAATATAACTACCCTCTACTTCAATGCACTTGCGCCACTTGTCCCTGAGGCTTCAAATTCCCGACCACCAGAAATCTGCCGACTGCTGTTCAATCCACTCCTGGACGGCGAGCTGGACATCTTCATCATCCAGCTCATCCACGCAGTGCAGCCTCGAGCTGGCAGAATAAAAAGTAGTCGCTAGGGGCCAGATCTAGCTGTACAGGGAATGGTTGAGCTCCTCAAATCTGCACTCGCGCAGGGCAGCTTGTGCAACTCTGGCCCTGTGGACTTTGACGACGTTGAAGTCGATCATGGGGCATGAGGTTTCTAGGGACCCAAGGGGCAGAGACCTTGGTCATCGCAAATTTTCGAGGATCATCCTCTCCATATACGCCACATTGTCCTTGTTGGTCACGTCTGATGGGCGTCCTGGACGGGGGTTATCTTTAAGGGACTCTCGACCATGGCAGAACTTCCTATTCCAGCGAGTAATGGTTGCATAGGAAGGGGCGGTGTCGGTGTACACTGCAACCATGCGTTCATGGATCTTTTGCATTCTTGTCTTCCTTGGTCAAAAATTTGATCACTGCGCGGTGCTCAACCTTCTCCATTGTTGAAAAATGTGTGACTGACGATCTGCGATCAGCTACTGCTTCTTAAATAGACAAGGCAGGAGCGTGCGGCTGCAGGTCCTGACTTGTCATAACTTGTCCTAACACCCCCACAAACAGCCATCCCCCTTCCTCTGTTTTGCCCTACCGATTCGCGAAACTTATTGGCCACCCCTCGTATATATATCTTTTCAAGAGCTACTGCTATACTTTTGCCCCTTTCTTTAGGTAGTTTGAGTCACAGCAGTGCAGAGATAAAATTTTCCAGTGTGATGGACTAAAGTCCAATATTGTGATGGCTGGAAAGATATTCAGTCAAATGAAAGAAAATGACTTTTGAGTCACAGTAGTGGAAGGATAAAATTTTCCAGTGTGGACTCTAGTCATTTTCTGTGGCAAAGTTATTTTGATTTTGACAATTACAGTTGCCCACCACACCAAAATGGTTAATGTAATATTCTATAAGGAAATGTTAAATTTCTAAATCTTAGACTAAGAAGCATCTAATTGATATTTTATTTGTCTTAAAAACAGGTTTTTATCAAACAATATCAAGTGAAGAGATATGATAGTTATTTTAAAAATAGTTTGGGGAAAAATTAGTGGTTAGAGTTCATATGATACAAACAAAAAGTGAATTTAAGGTAAGCCTAATATTTTAGTATATTATTAGATCTTGCTTAGAATTGTTTCCAATCTAGTGTTTTAGATTTATTTTTATTTAAAAATGAAAAAGTTTTTGAAAAAGTGAAATTAGACAAAATATGTGTAAAGGTACATAACGCAAATAGCCCTTAAAATAAGTTACATTTGGGGAGGGTACTAGGGATCCTTAAGATATCCAACTCTCTTTACATTCAGCATATTCATTGGCAGGTTTTCTAGAGTGAATACTTCTAGAATCTGTCCTGATTTCTTTCTCACCAGAAAAATATTCCAATTCAGAATAATTTTCTCTCATCGCATACCTCCCATTTAGTTTTATTTCTAATGCCTCTTCCAAATAGTTTACTCATCGGTCTTTTGATATAAGGATGTCTGATTTTTTAAACTTTTTTTTTCTTTAGTACTGAAAGGGTCCTCCATTTTCTTAATACGGTGCTTTAATGGTTAAATTATAATATTGTTGTATGGTGTTCTTTGGGGTCTTGTGTGCCATCACAGAGCACTTGGCACCAACTAAGAAAAGCTCCATAACACCAAGGTAGGTAAGAGGACCATATACAAACGGGTAGATTTCTCCACATTCTACCTTGCTTAGGGGGGCACCCTGTGTAAACTTAACCTTGGACCAAGTGCAAAGAATGAAGGTCCTGTCACTGGGTTGACTTGAACTCTATGACAGGGCTTAGGGAAGGCTTTTGGTACCTATTTTTATCTATGACTACCTCCTATAGCTTTCCCCCCAAAAAACTTAAAATGGATCATATTCATTTTAAGACATAAACATTCTTAATTCTTAAAATGATATTCACCGATGTCATTTTCACCTTTTGGAACTTATTAATAATGTAGTTATTCATTTAGCCTACTTTTACCCTGACTGCTTAGCCAATAGCATGCTATGTTATATCTGCAGTTGATCTGCACATGCGTATTCTGACCGATTAGCCAATAGCATACTTCATTATATTGTAGACGTTTAATATATAGGGCTCACAGTATAATCCTGAGTTATTAAATGCTTTACATCCTGCAGGAATTGTAAATTTAGCCAAGATCAAAATTTCTTTTACTAATATAATTGCAAATGATTCAAAAGACCGTAAAACCACATGGAAATTTTTGATTTGTGTATTTAAGGGCATGATGGAATAGGATTGAGTCCTTTGAATCCATGCCGGAAGGACAAACGAGGAGATTTCAGACTTCCTCACTCTCAGCGCAAGGAGGATGAAAAAATGTCAGAAAGTAGCTATAAGATTCAGGATTCAACTAATTGGCAACGGGAGAGAGAAGAACCCATGATCAACAATCTGATGCCACAATTTATTACTGAAATCCAGATCATCAACAATCAGCCCAGAAAGTCAATGTGTGCCATTGCAAGAGAGAAAGATGAGGATGGAAAGCTCATCAAACAGGTGGTGCATTAGGACATTCGCTTCCTTTCATACAATATGAAGAAGGGACAATTTCTGTCCAAGGTGATGTAGGAAAAATGACTCAAACATACCGAGAAGCTTATTAACAAGTAGGAGCCAGACATGCTGTGATTCTTCTCCGACAAGAATTTCTGTCAAGACCATAAGATTAACTCCCAAAACAAGGATGTGTCTAGTCATGCATAAACAAGAAAGCGACTGCCTATTGAGGGCTCATTGGCAGTAAGGCTTACTTTTGTCCTCCAATCAATTTTGATTCTGACTCGTTAAGTTTTATTGTTGCAGGGAAACTTGCTTTTAGGCTGGGTTGTCGAAGGTACCTCAGTATTTGTGGGGAAAAAAGCACTTTGAAAGGAACACTGCTATAATAAGTTTTATTCTTATGTAGAGCCTACCAAAATGGGAGCAAGCGGAAACATTTAAATTTTGCACAGGTATATGCGAGTCTTCCGTTTTAAAGTCTATGTAGGTAAGTCTAAAGGGGCAGAAGGACTCAAGAATTAGGGAAACAGATAGGCCAGACAGAGAGGGTGGCGGTGTGATGTATGTCAAGGATACTCTCAACTCGACGGATTGCAACATCGTATCCAACCATGAACTACTAGGTGTTGACCTAGAGATAGGTCCTGCCAAATACAGGACCCTGGTGCTTTATAGACCTCCTGCCCAACTCGTTGAAAAGGACAGAGATCTGTACCAGCTACTAGGAGAACTTGTCGAAGACAGAGTGTGTATCATCATGGGGGATTTCAACACACAAGTTGACTGGGAAACCAGAGAACCCTGTGGCGAGAATGCACTACTCCTGGAGTTCACGAACAAGTTCCTCACTCAATGGGTGAGAGAGCCAACGAGAGGAGACAATATCCTCGACTTGGTTTTCACCTCTGAGGATGACATCGTTGAGGAGCTCTCTGTTGTCGAACAGCTCAGTGGCAGTGACCACCGACTAATTAGATTTGTAGTCAAAGTCCCCAAGGCAGAGCCTGCAACTAGTAAATCAAGGAAACTCGATTTGAGAAGAGTAGACTTTGCAGGTCTAGGCGCGGGACTTACTGACGCGAGGCTGTTGAAGACTCTTGGAACAGTTTCAAAACCACATTCATGAGTCTTCAATCGCGTTTTATCCCTCTGAAATGCCCCCATCGGTCTTCTGTTCAACTAAAGTGGTTTAATCGAGAAATCGGCCAACTGCTTAGGGAGAAGAGAAACGTGTACCGGCAATTGAAGATCTCGGGTGAATTTGACGAATACCGGAGGCTAGCCAGGAGAGTGAAGTCCAGCATAAGGGCGGCTAAGCGGTCTGAGGAACTCTGAGTGGCGAGACTCTGTAAAGAGAATCCCAAGGAGTTTTTTGGATATGTGAACAGCCGTAAACCAATCCGTCGAACGATTGGCCCTTTGAGAAATGAGGAGGGGACATGAGGATAGACTAAGGGAATAAGATCTGTTCTCGCTGGAAACCCGTAGACTGCGTGGTCAGGTCATCGAAGTTTTCAAAATACTTCGAGGGTTCGACAATGTTGACTACCGGGATATGTTAACACTGAGTGAGAACAGAACGCGCAATCACGGCTTCAAACTTGAACTGAAGCGTTACAACCGCAATCTGGGGGGAAATTTTTTCACTTACAGTATCTGCGTTATGTGGAACGCACTTCCAGTGGAAGTTGTCAACAGTGAATCTGTTGACCAGTTCAAGTCAAGACTAGACAAAGTCTTGACAAGTGGCCGTTTAGGGACGCAAAACAATTGAGCAGTCATGTGCCTGCTCGATTGATAGTCCAAAGGTACCCTCTTTGAATGGTCCGTAAGGTCTCCTAGGGTACTTACTTTCCTTGTTACTCTCTCTCTCTCTCTCTCTCTTTCTTTCTCTCTCTCTCTTTCTCTCACTCTTTCTTTCTCTCTCTTTCTCTCTCTTTCTTTCTCTCTCCCTTTCTCTCTCTTTCTCTCTCTCTTTCTTTCTATCCTTTACTTCTATTCTATGTGTAAGTGGCAGTAGATTTAAGGCCAGATCACCTTAGTCTGGGCTGTAAGGCCCGTGTGATCTGTGTATCTATGTAACTCTCTTTCTTTCTCTCTCTCTCTCTCTCTCTCTCTCTCTCTCTCTCTCTCTCTCTCTCTCTCTCTCTCTCTCTCTCTCTCTCTCTCTCTCTCTCTCTCTCTCTCTCTCTCTCTCTCTCTCTCTCTCTCTCTCTCTCTCTCTCTCTCTTTCTTTCTCTCTCTCTCTCTCTTTCTTTCTCTCTCTCTCTCTCTCTCTTTCTTTCTCTCTCAACACAACCACCTTGTCGTCGGTGAGAGAGCTTGCGTGATCTGCCTGAGTTAAGCTAGCTAAGCTGGGGGACTTTTAGTCCGGTAGGGTCACCCATGCCAGTACAGTAGCTGTAGTAGGATCCAGACTAATGGTTGTCAAACTTCTCTACTACTTTTTTGATGCGTCTCCTTGCATCCCCCTACCAACCTCTTCGATTCTGTTAGTACTAAGTTTCACCAACTCTCTTCAACTGTCAAAAAATCAAAACAAAAACCCAATAACAAAAAAAAACCTTCATCTCTATTACACATAATTTATTTATTAATAAGGGCCTCACCAGCTCCCTTATGCTGCGTGAGAAGAGAGGCTTTGGAACCTCTTTAAATAACGCCTTGGAGCACTCATAGGTTACAAGAGACTGAGATTGAAGGGATCTTAGGCATTTGGGGTACGATTAATGGAGAAATGCTAGGTACCCCTTAGAAGCTTTCGCCTAACGTGTAATTGCCTGACCAGCTCCCTGTGACTGCTACTTGGTGAATAAAGGCTCAACTGATCTTTGGAGAGAGAGCTTTTGTGCCTTGCTGGTTGCCAGATCAGCTAAAGATCTCGGATGAAGTCGTGGGCACTTAGCTTTACTATTTGCCTCAAGTCTGGCCGTTTTTAGTTGATTAGTAGGGCTTAGTAGGAAGACAGTTACACCTCAAGCACCCCTGTCGAAAAATCAGAGGACCAGTTCACTGGGTCTCTCGTGCTGCTCAGTTGGGAGCTTCGGCACGATTGGGGATGTCCGGCCCAGGGGAGACCTTAGGGTTGGTGTGCTTGATCAAAGGGTTTCTGTTCGCCGAACGACCGAAAACCTCCTGGAAATAGGCGGATGTGATTAGTGCGAGAGAAAATCACAACCAAAAACCCCTTTTTTTAATGCGTATGGTCTGAGATTTTTGTAACATGGCGAAGAAGAATGGTCCTCCGTTTTGAAAGCTAACCTGCAAAATATGCAAAGTCTACAGATGGAGTGAAGACTTCGGGGGAAGGAGTTGCAAGGAACTCACTGATGCCGTCAGTGTCTGTGACTTCTGCGAACTCGAGAAGCGCCTGGGCGAGAGCATCGCTCAACTGAAAGAGGAGAACTCCCTCCTTAAAAGGGAAGTTCAACTCTTAAAAACAGAGAGATGCAGATGCTCAGGCGAGAAGGCTCCGGACGTCCAACAGCCGATTTCTTCTGCTAAAGGGCTTCCTCAACGAGCCAAAAAGAAGAAAGTAGAAATAGAAGAAGAGAAAGTAGAAAGAGAAGAAGAGAAAGTAAAAGGAGAAGAAGAGAAAGTAGAAAGAGAAGAAAAGAAACTGGAAACAGAAGAAGAGAAACGGGAAACAAACGAAGAGATAACAAAGGAAGTCAAGAAGAAGAAGAAGAAAATAAAATTAGAGATACAAGAGGAAAGCGGCAAGTCACCTCCGAAAGGAAAGACTAAGTCGTCCGCAGACAAATGTGCAAGAGTCACCCTTATTGGTGATTCTCAAGCACGGGGTCTGAAGCCCCTGCTAGCGGCCTGTCTTCGCACAAGCGTTAAGGTGAGCTGCATCCCAGGCTGTGGGAATAAGCAGGTAAGAGCTGAGGCCGAGAAGTCTCAGATTTCAGAGACTTCAGTCGTTGCCCTTATGGTAAGTGGCAACGACCTCTACCTCAGAGGAGGTAGGGTAGGCCCTACTGAGGAGATTATGAGGAATCTCCCGAGGTGGAGTCCAAGCCGGCCTGCCCACTTGAGGAACATGTCGCTAAACAGGCACCTTGCAGACCTCTGTACGGCTTAGGGTGTCTTTTTTGTGGACCCGTACGCCGTATTCTATGGTAGAAAAGACCTCTACCAAAGGGACGGGGTGCACCTCTCCTTTAAGGGCAAGGCGTTCCTAGCCAACCTCATCCAGGATGTCATGGAGCGCACCCAAAGGAGTGTCCGGCCCATTGGGAAGGCGGACGTACGCCAGTACGCCCGAGTCACTCCCCAAACAACCTTCTCAGAGGTTGTCAAAAATGGTGCCACCGTGACAAACAAGAAGCCTGGAAACGGAAGAGTATAGGGAGTCCTACATTAGGGGACTCCCTGAAAGTTCTTCTGTTCAATGGGAGGTCAATCAGGAACAAGTTTACTGAGCTCCGTGGCCTCATAGCGACGGAAGAACCCGAAATGGTAGCCATAACAGAATCGTGGATAAAAACCTCAAACCGAGACTTTGAAGGCGAATTCACGGTTCCTGGCTACCAACTCTTCCACAAAGATAGACCAGACAGAGAGGGTGGCGGTGTAATGTTGTATGTCAAGGATACAATCAAATCTACGAACTCAAACATTATATCCGACCACAAGCTCCTAGGCGTTGACCTAGAGATCGGTCCTGTCAGATACAGGACCCTGCTGCTTTACAGAACCCCTTCCCAACCCGTTGAGAAGGACAGGGAACTGTACCAGCTGCTGGGTGAGCTGGTTCAAGGCAGAGTGTGCATCGTTATGGGCGATTTCACCAACCAAGTTGACTGGGAAACCAGAGCAGCCTGTGGCGAGAGCGTGCTACTCTTGGAGTTCGCCAATGAGTTCCCCACTCAATGGGTCAGAGAACCGATGAGAGGAGACAATATCCTCGACTTGGTCTTCACCACTGAGGATGATATCGTTGAGGATCTCTCTGTAGGCGAAGAGCTCGGTGGCAGTGATCACCAGCTAGTTAGATTTAGTGTCAAGATCACGAAGGTAAGGTCTGTTGCCAGTCAATCAAGGAAACTTGACTTGAGAAGAGCAGACTTTGCAAGCCTTCGTGCTGGACTGACTGGCGTGAGGCTAGAAGTGTGCGATGCTGTTGAATAGTCGTGGAATAATTTCCAAACCACATTCATGAGTCTTCAATCGCGTTTCATCCCTCTGAAATGCCCCCGTCGGTCTTCTGTTCAACCAAAGTAGTTTAATCGAGAAATCGGCCAACTGCTTAGGGAGAAGAGAACTGTGTACCGGCAATCGAAGATCTCGGGTGACTTTGACGAATACCGGAGGCTAGCCAGGAGAGTGAAGTCCAGCATAAGGGCGGCTAAGCGGTCTGAGGAACTCCGAGTGGCGAGACTCTGTAAAGAGAATCCCAAGGAGTTCTTTGGATATGTAAACAGCCGTAAACCAATCCGTCGAACGATTGGCCCTTTGAGGAATGAGGAGGGGGCATTAAAGCATTCAGATGCAGAAAATGCTAACCTCCTCAATGACTACTTCTCTTCAGTGTTTACTGAAGAGTATGGTCCCAGCCAGACGGATTCCTACTCCGGGAAAAGCTGGAGGATATGGACTTCACCGAAGAAGAAATCAAAAAGATCACTGACCTAATGACGAATAAGTCACCTGGCCCGGATGGGTTTCTACCTAAAGTGTTGAAAGAAGTGCGCGATCAAGTGTCACGACACCTGAGCGCAATCTTCAACATGTCAATCCGGACCAAATGCGTTCCTAGAGACTGGCGTGAGGCGGAGGTGACTCTATCTTCAAGAAAGGAGACCGTAACCATCCGTCGAACGACCGACCTATCAGTCTGACTTCGATAGTCGGTAAACTCATGGAAAGCATCATGGTGGACAAAGTGACGTCGTATTTAGAGTCAAACCTGCTACTGAGGAGTTTCCAGCACGGCTTCCGAAGGCAACGGTCATGCCTTGACGAACCTTGTGGAATTCTTCCACTTCGTGTTCAGTGAACACGATCGGGACAAGACGGTGGATGTGGTCTACCTAGACTTTCAGAAAGCCTTTGATAAGGTAACACACCGCCGCCTTCTCCGGAAAGTGCGAGCGCTGGGCATAGACGGAAAGGTAGCCGGCTGGGATCGATAACTGGCTAAGTGGCAGACGGCCATGGGTGGTGGTGAATGGACAGGCTTCTAAGTGGGTGCCCGTTACTAGCGGGGTGCCTCAAGGTTCTGTCCCGGGACCACTACTATTCATCTACTTATACGACATGGATGGTGACATGGTTGCCAAGATTTCCAAATTTGCCGACGATACCAAGCTTGGTATGAACGTTGCAAAGGATGGAAATACTGCCCGCCTGCAGGAAGATCTTGGGAAGATTGGGAGTGGTCGGACACGTGGGAAATAGAAAGTAATGCATATCGGCCACAGAAACCCCAATCTCAGTATATCCTTAAGGTCACTGCTATTGAATCCACCGACACTGAGAAGGACTTGGGTTGTAACAATCACTAGTGACCTCAAGTTCTCGAAACTGCATTGAGGCGGAGAAAAAGGCCCAAAGGATGCTAGGCTATATTAAGCGCCAGTTTGGTTATCGGAACCAGGAGATTGTACTGTGCCTGTACAACTCACTTGTCCGACCGCACCTGGTGTATGCCGTACAATTTTGGAGTCCTTCATTGAGAAAGGACATCGCAGGATTGGAGCGTACAAGCCAGGGCAACCAAGCTGATTCCCTCTATCCGACATAAAAGTTATGAGGATAGACTACAGGAATTAGATCTGTTCTCGCTGGAAACCCGTAGACTGCGTGGTCAGCTCATCGAAGTTTTCAAAGTACTTCGAGGGTTTGACAATGTTGACTACCGGGATATTTTCACACTGAGTGAGAACAGAACGCTCAATCATGGCTTCAAACTTGAACTGAAGAGTTACAACCCCAATCTGTGTGGAAATCTTTTCACCTACAGTATCTGCAGTATGTGGAACGCACTTCCAGTGGAAGTTGTCAACAGTGAATCTGTTGACCAGTTCAAGTCAAGGCTAGACAGTCTTGAAAAGTGGCCGTTTAGGGACTCAAAACAATTGAGCAGCCATGTGCCTACTCAATTGCTAGTCCAAAGGTACCCTCTGTGAATGGACCATAAGGTCTCCTAGGGTACTTTCTTTTCTTGTAACTTCTCTCTCTCTTTCTCTCTCTCTCTCTCTCTCTCTCTCTCTCTCTCTCTCTCTCTCTCTCTCCTCCCTTTCTCTCTTTCTTTCTCTTTCTCTCTCTCTCTCTTTCTCTCTCTCTCTTTCTCTTTTTCTCTCTCTCTCTTTCTCACTCTCTCTCTCTCTCTCTTTCTCTCTCTCTCTTTCTCTTTTTCTCTTTCTCTCTCTCTCTTTCTCACTCTCTCTCTCTCTCTCTCTCTCTCTCTCTCTCTCTCTCTCTCTCTCTCTCTCTCTCTTTCTCTCTCTTTCTCTCTCTCTTTCTCTCTCTCTTTCTCTCTCTCTCTCTCTCTCTCTCTCTCTCTTTCTCTCTCTCTCTCTTCTCTCTCTCTCTCTCTCTCTCTCTCTCTCTCTCTCTCTCTCATTTTTAACAAATCTCTCGAGCATGGGGTTGTCCCTGATGATTGGAGGGAAGCTAACATCACACCTATCTTTAAGAAGGGATGTAAAAACCAGGCCAGTAATTACAGACCCATTAGCTTAACCTCAATAGTTGGAAAGTTGCTTGAAACGATCATTAGAGACAAGCTAGTAGAGTTCCTTGAAAACAATAAACTTATACGAGATAGCCAGCATGGTTTTAGGTCTAAGAGATCGTGCTTAACAAACCTAATTGACTTTTACCATAACCTTTTCAACCTATATAACGATACTAAATCATTAGATATAATTTACCTAGATTTCAAAAAGGCATTTGACAAAATTCCCCATCAGAAACTCATGAACAAAGTGCGTACGCTAGGAATTAACGGTAATATATACGGATGGATTAGTAGCTGGTTAAAAAACAGGAAAGCAGAGAGTGATAATAAATGGCGTGGAATCGGACTGGGTATCTGTTACAGCGGTGTTTCCCAGGGATCAGTCCTGGGGCCTATTTTATTTACTATATACATCAATGACATAGACGTTGGAATAAATAATATCATATCTAAATTTGCAGATGACATGAAAATAGGTAACTCAGTATTATGCGAAGAGGACAAGGCTAGCCTGCAAGCTGATATAAATAAAATTACTGAATGGTCTGAGAAATGGCAAATGCCATTTAATATCGACAAATGCCAAATCTTCAGTGCGGAACAAAAAACAAAAAATACACCTATACAATGCAAGGCGGCTTAATAAACACAACCCCGCAGGTTAAAGATTTAGGAGTAATAATTACAGAAAACTTAAAAACATTAAACCAATGCGCAGCTGCTGCACAACAAAGCTAACGCAGCACTAGGATTTATAAAAAGAAACTTTACTTATAAAAGTGAGGAGATAATTATGCCACTATATAAAAGTATTGTCAGGCCCCTTCTCGAATACGCTGTACAGTTCCTGGGCCCCTTACTTAATA